>BJKM01000309.1:0-142500 GCA_015082035.1 Chaenogobius annularis | reverse complement strand
TTGATGAAGTTTACGGTCGACCGCCCGGTTAGGCATGAGCAGCAGATGTGGCATAGAGCTCATTTCACATCTGTTACCTAGCAACCATATTGTAAGCAAGGTGGGAAAATCCATAATACCTGATAGCACCTTTGTATATCTTAAAGGTGCACCATGAAACTTTGGTAACAATTGGGGGGGGGCGGTAACTCAGCGGTAGAGCGCGTGTCTTGTTTGGCGACGTAAACATCATCGGTAGACCCACCAACGGGGGCGATCGCAGTTGTCTCAGGTGAACACTACTGTCGCGTCATTGGGCAAGACACTTAATCCGCCTCGCCCCCAGTGTCTGCGTACACTGGTGTGTGAATGTGTGTGTGTGAATGGGTGAGTGTTTGATGATGATACGTTTAGAGACCATATAGTATAGTATAGTATAAAGTGCATATTATTTTATTCTGTATAACTGTATTTAACCATTTTTAAGCATCACATGGATGTTATTGGACATTATTACATTTTGCAGATTATTGCAATTATTAAATCTAGCTTTATTTGGACAATAATGCCCAGAGACAACAGTAATAATTTAACTTAATCTAGAAAATAATGTTAGATATAACATGTTTTTATTTACTGCCTCATTAAAATGCACGCGATAGAGTGTTTACATAAGTACCAAGGCTGCTGTTCTAAACACATCCCTCCTGGAAGTGTCTATAAACACTACTTGAATAAGTTTAAATGTGCGGTGGAATATCCCAGGCAAAGAAATAACATCTCTATGACGATAAGCAGGTGACGTAAAATACTCTACACCAGAAACGTTACATAGTGCCACAGTTAACGCCATCTTTATGTTTGTACAGTTTTCTGTCCTAAGCTCTCAGAGGGAACATGCCGTTATCAGACATGTTTAATATTTAGTCAGCCTCATTGAGCGTCATATTGATTTCTTCAGGGCCCATCTGCTTTCATTATCACTTGATCCGATTGGCAGCGCGAGGGACAAACATGTCAGACCTCTGCGCAGCACTGCTGAGATTTGATTGACTCCTTCTGAAATAATATGACATCTTTAGTGCATTCGACTGTGACCCTAACTAACCCTCACCCTTTCTCTCTTCTGTGTCTTTTCAAACAGACGGAGGACATTGGTGAAATTGCCAAACAGGCCCAGAATTTGCCAAAGGAGAACGCAAAGAGGCAGCGGATTGTCGTCTTCACACAGGGGAAGGATGACACTGTTGCTACTGTCGGTATGTTGAATTAAATATCCAAATCATCTGAATGTCTGCGGCAGAGGTTTACTTTTCAATACCTCCATCATTATCGATATATTGATAACTGGTATCGATCCGCCCAATAGTTGTTTTTCCTCCTTATTGCATGTTTTATTTAAAAGGTCACAATATTTTACTTTTCTGTTTTTCTCCGCGGAAATGTCACTGCTTTGCTTCTAATGTTCCACGGTATGGCGTCGAACTTATCCATCTCCATGGAGACAAGCGGGTAATACCACCAGGTGACAGGTCAGGTGACAAGCAGCTGACGCGCCCTTTTACCAGCAAAGTTAAATATTGCGCCTTTTCAATTTTTCCAGACGCGTTCACTCCATATTCGTATCACATTATCAGTAGCCTATGATCAAAAGTAAATCTCCCTATTCTGTGTTTTGCTCTCAATTTGCTAATAGTCACGCTCATGCGATTAGCACAAACACTTCTCTACATAAAGTGATAAAGGATTAACATTTTCAGAAGCGTATACAGTGTCATCAGTATGTCCAAAAGGAAATGTAGAGCTCGGGATCGAATGCCGAAAAGCAACGTAATCTCATGCTCTGTTCTGTCTACGGTATTAGCTTGCTAACTTGCTAATAGTCATGCTAGTTAGCCCTTTTTGCCCTGCTCTGTCCATGCCTCACCGATTAGCACAAACACTTCCCTGTATAAAATGGTTAAACGATTAAAACATTCTGTATACAGTGTTTTCAGTATGTCTTAAAGTAAATATAGAGCTGAAAAGAAACCGTCATTGAGCAACTCTTCCACGTTTTTTGTCAACAGTGCCGAACATCCAAAGAGATGCAATAGCCAGAACAATGTTAAAACCTAAACAAACCCAGTACACTGCTAGTAAAACCACATGAAAACACATTTATCGCTCTACAATGTCAGAATACTTTTGAATGAACACGAAATCATCATTGGTTTAATGTCTGGTTCAAATCCTGATGATGTGTAATGACATAATCCTGAGCTCTATTCTATCTACAGTATTAGCTTGCTAAATTGCTAATAGTCATGCTAGTTAGCGCTTTTGCCATGCTCCGTCCATGCCTCACAGATTAGCACAAGCGCTTGCAAATTCCCTACATAGAATCATAAAAGATTACATTTAATTCAATGATGTGAACATTTTACTGTTTCAGTGGCCAAGCATAATTATTCAAATGGCCATAAAAAAAATGAGCTAGTTTAATCAGGCTGACCTCGGCCTCACTCGGTCTTCTCTTGCACTGCTCACAGCCTCGAACAGTTAGTAGATCTTTATCCGAAGAAACCGTCAGAGAGTTTTCAGTGATTTCCCTTCGACCTGAAACATTGACACCAGATGCTTTGATACGGCTCGCTCTAACACACATTGTGCCAGTCTGACGCTTTGAAAGAAAAGACCAACATGTTACGATCGTTCACATTCACAGCAGTCGGCTACATTCATTTTTATTTTAAATTCATTTAGGAGAGGAAGAGAAAAAAGGTCATTTCATCAAAAAAGAGATGAAAAACACATTATTAACCAATGCCATAAGGACTTAACAAGGGCTGCACAATAGTAGTAGTAGTAGTAGTAGTAGTAGTAGTAGTAGTAGTAGTAGTAGTAGTAGTAGTAGTAGTAGTAGTTGTAGTTGTTGTTGTAGTGACAGATTTTTGGGTTTTTGCTAAATCGGTCTAGTATCTTAAAGGAGACTTATTATGCTTATTATTATTTTTTATTTTTTTTCAAGTTTAGTATTGAACTATAACATACCGTAAATCGATTATCATTTGTTTTTCATCGTAAACCGCTTTATTGCTCTAAAATGGCTTGGTAATGGACACGGATTTATTGACTTCCTCTTCAAAACTGCAGAACTGACAAGCCACGCCCCTTCATGGTGACATTTCACTGTAACGAGCAGCGGCTGGTCATTTGTGGCTACGTGACATGTTTTAACCGCACATGTTTCATTCGGGGTCCTAATAATGTTTCAAATAATCATCACTAAGTACAGGGATGTGGGCGGGAACAGGGGGGAAGGTGAAAACTGGATTTTTCCCCGAGACTCAGTTGCGTGACAATGCCGCATTCACTCAAACATGCAGGAATCAATCAAAAATACAATTAATGACGAGGAATCACCGGTTAAAAGCTGGAGTCACTTTCCCATAATATGTCCCCTTTAACGTTTTCCAGACATATTTGCATTTCTTTCTTTTATTGGCGGTTGTTTAACGTATTTCCCTTTGCCCATCCCTCCAAAAACAAGCCCTCATCAGTCTCAACCCGCTCGGCTTCCTGTTTATGTTTGACCTTGATGCGTTGGGACGGGAGATAATGCTTTTTGCTTTGATCGGCAGGACATTCAAATCCTGTTGTCATCATATCAGCAGCAGAGGCTTGGGTTACACGTGGTTCTACTCTGTGTCCTCTCTTCACTTTTGGATACACACACTTAGAGACAGAAATGACTTTAAATGTCCTTCTCTTCTCTCCATCACGTCTGCAGAGGGTCAGGTTTAAATATGTCTTAGAGGTGTGTGTGCTAAAACTGGCACGACTGAGGGCCTGCCGGGTGCGTGCTGTCCCTGGAATACATTTTAGAGGTCAAAGCGTTTTGGGTTGAACTGTTCCGAACTGGCTTCTTTTTCTTCTTTTTTTTTTTTAAGAAAAAAAAGAAAAAGGGAAAACTCCTAACTAAGTGGTTTCAGCATGGATTCCAAGTAAAGCAGGTTTGTAACATTTTTTTAATTTTCTTTTTTTTTTTAATCCTCTAAAAGTAGCTCTTGGCGAGTTGTGTTTCATTTCAGAAACTGTTTTTTGTTGATATTCATAAGCAGGCGGACCTTATTTTGTATTACTTTTTTTAGAATTACCAAATACTTACAATTACTATAGGCAGAGGTTGAATTATTCATTTATTACTTATTTTGGATAGATTTTATTGACATTTACCAACTTTTGCTTTATTAAATTAACATTAAAATTAAATTAAATTTAAATTAAATTAAATTAAATTAAATTAAATTAAATTAAATTAAATTAAATTAAATTAAATTAAATTAAATTAAATTAAATTAAATTAAATTAAAATGCATGTGACAGGTTTTTTGCGATTTTCTAATTTGCACTTTATTTAGTGTATTTATACCTGTTGTACATATAAATGATAGTTTTACACCAATCGAGTCAGGTATTTGTGGAGAAAAGTTGAAAAAATCTGTAGAAAAAGGACAGGAAGTGACATCACACTAGGGACACTCATTCCAGTCAAAGATTATGCAGAATTTACACCAAAATAAACTACTTTTTTGACTCTTCTAAACATGAATCCAACAAAATAAAGTCGCTCTCTTATATTTTTATTTGTCAAATTTGAAAGAAATTGTGACATTAAATCCGTTTTTGCCCAGTGTTAATGGGCATCATTTCCTAGTGTGATGTCATAAAATTACAAACAGGAAGTGAAATGATCAACCTAAAAATGTGTTGTTCTGTGATTCTGCAAAATTCAAATAATTCATCTTTAATCTTAACTGCATTTTAATTCAATGAGTCGTCCAATCTGTCAGAGGCACTTTAACATCAAATCGCGTAAATACAGTATATTCTGCAAGTTCACCTCTGCCCGTAAAAGAACGGCGTCTTTTGACCAGGCTGTAAATGTTATGTTGCATCGTGGCCACCTTAACCACACAGCTAATTGAAACAGGCTGATTCAGTTTTCTCAACAGCGGCACAACGCGCTCTAACCGCTTTTGACATGTCTGAATAATACATCATTAACACTGGCACTGCGCTGTCTTTTCCCACTGATCATTGTTGGATGTGAAAGGAAGCGCTTGGTCCCAGTTTCAGCATATACATTTCCAATTAGCGCCACATGAATCAAATGCACTTGGACTGCAGACAGAGGCGTTTAATTGGCAGAAGAGATTGTTCATTCGTTAAGTGGAATTACTGAGAGTTCTTTTTATTGCTACATAAAAAGAAATATCTTAGTAGTGAATATGAAACGAGTCTTTGAGCGAGACAAGACTTATATTTTACCTTTCAGAGCATGATGCCTCCCAGTAAAAGCCTGGTGTTCACATTGTTAAAAAGCAATATATTATGCAGTATTCAGGCAGTTTAAAGTACTTAAAAGACACTTTTTGGTTGAGGGCCTACAGCCTGCTTGTTTCCATGGAGATCTTACTGCTTTGCATGTAGTACGTAGCAGTATGGCATTTACAAAGAAAAGTTAACTAAATGATGGTAATTACTCAATTAAGAGTAATTGTTAGAAATTGCACGTAACATCCGATTGATATAGTCCTTTAATATATAATGGTTGTATAATTCAAATTTAGAGACTCGATTGATTGTTAAAAGGACTTGATTTATATGGCAAATTTGTCGATTTAATCCTTAATAATAAAAATTGTATGTATTTTTCAACAGATTTTGATTGGATGTTTCTATTTCATAAACGGTGATATTATATAAACCCCTGAGCGCTCTGAAATGTTTAACACTAGAAAACTAGATGTAGCTGGAGAATTTCAATTTGAGGCCCTTGCTCTAACCGTGTGAAGAGATAAAAAAAAAAAATTAAAAAAAAATGCTATTAACGTCACCTGTCAGTGGTCATATTGTTTTGGCTGATCGGTGTAACTCCACGTAGAATGCAGATTACACAGAAAAACAAAGAGCTTCAGATGTCATGAACAAAGGCAAATGTGATAAAATGTCATGACTCATGCAGCGCGAGCCTGTTGTAGGTGTGGGAACATCACTTTTCACGCCCGCCAAATAAATGTCAACGTAAAAAGGGAATTAAAGATTTCCATTTTCCCAGCGGCGGCGCGGCTAATAAACTTGATCTGGCGTTTGTTTGCAATTTGTCACGGTTTTGATCCAGCCGCTTTCGAGTCGCGTTGAAGCGTTTTTTTTACTGTGATTACAAATATCTTTCCCGTAAATAGACATGTCACGTTGATACCGTTTAATTTCGCCGCAGTTCAAAAAATCATTACTGGGTTCGGACTCGAAAAAGACAAAATAAATAAATGTAAAATACAAAACAAAACAAACAGAAAATAATCATTAAAAAATATATATAATATAAATAGAAACAGAAAATAAACCAATAAAATGATATTATATAAATAGAAACAGAAAATAATCATATAAAATTATACATTTTAAATATAATATAATAGCTTTAGCCATGTTTCGCAGCACCACAAACTTGGACATTAGTATAATTCAGGTATGATTTCCATTCTATTTATTAAGGAAACATTCATTCTGTTCCGCTCCTAAAAAAGAACTGACCGTGGGACCAGGGCCAGTCGAAACGTGTCTAGGTTAAAGCCCTTAAAAGTCTATTTACTTTAATAGTTAATTGAGTTCTCTGTGGCCAGACGGCAGTTGTTTGTAGATCTATGAAGCTTTGTCCTCAGGCCTCGCTCTAATCACTGATCAGGACCTGATGAATATTCTCTGAGCTCCAAACTACTTCAGGGAGACACAAGGAAAAGGGCTTGTTCTTTACCTCGACTAAAACTTGAGGACTAAAACTAGTACAAGTAGTAGTAGTAGTAATAGTAGTAGTAGTAGTAGTAGTAGTAGTTTGCATGTTCTCCCTGTGTCCGAATGGGATTCTTCAATGTTAGCCCTATCTGAACATGCAATATAAACATAATTAATCTAAATAATAATAATAATAATAATAATAATAATAATAATAATAGTATAGTAGTAGTAGTAGTAGTAGTAGTAGTAGTAGTAGTAGTATTAGAAATAGTAGTTTGCATGTTCTCCCTGATTCCTCTATGTTAGCCCTATCTGAACATGCAATATAAACATCATTCATCTAAATAATAATAATAATAATAATAATAATAATAATAATAATAAAGTGGGTTGTCAAATGTGTACTAAAGTAAGAGTACTGTTACATCAAAGTAATCTTTCTCATAGGAAGGATATATTTGACAGACTTTGGACTAAATGTGGCGTTTTCTTTGGGTTTTTGCTTTATTATTTGCTGGATGTCTGCTGTTTTTTTGTCTTTTTTCTTTCTTGTCTTGTTTTCTTCTTTTGTTGTGTTTGCTTATATGTTGTTAAAAAAAATTAAATACATAAACTTAAATACAAAATGTAAAAATGATGTTTTACAGATTATGTATTTAGAAGGACAAAACATTATAAAAATGCTCAAAATCTGACCAAATCCTGTTTTATATTTACTGACAGCGGAAGAAAAAATAAGCATGACTACTGTTACAATGCAAAATGTTAAAATATATTACTGAACTTGGAGTTTGGGCTCTGAAAACCACTCAGAGAAGTACAATGTTAATAAATAGAAAATGTGCGTCGTGTAAATCTGCTGCTGCCATGATTTTTTCCTCAAGATTTAGTGACTGTTCCCTTGGCACAAACACCTCTCTTCTTTTACCAGATAATACTGCTCACTTCTGTATCTTAACGCAATGATTTTGTCGATTATTCCTTTTCGACATCCCATCCAATCCATCTTAATTCCCTGTTTAATAACAAAGATGTTTACATTTCTCTTCTCCGCTCAGACAAAATCAATTAGCGCGAAGCAACCTCCTCCCATTTTTCTTTGGCTTGGTTTCTTTGACATATTTTCTTTCAAGTCTCCGTGGAAGGATATTGACTCTAACCTTAACCACGCACACATGTACTCCTTCCTTTTATTGCGAGATGGTAATTCTGATAGGGATTTGAACTTGAAGCGCTTGCCAAGAAAATGAAATGGGTTCTTTCGCGAGACTCAAATTTTGGACACGGATCAGCAGGGAAGGAATCCAGGTTTGAGTTTTCCCACATTACGAAATTGAAAGTGAAAAATTAGACGCAGAAGAGACACAGAAGTAGATGCTTTTAAATGACGGTTTAATTATTCAATACAGGGGCCCGCGGTTAAGTGGAAATAATTATCCAGTCGCTATCACTGTTCACTTTGCAAATAAAGCATATTCAAAGTGAGATGAACTTGTACATTTTTGAGTTAAGGATACTTGTTATGAAATACATTATGTCACTGATACTAAGCGTGGAGTCTGAGTACTGAACTCGACCTCAGATCTGCTCCATTCAACGGTACAATTCTCAAATCTAAATTCAAATCAACACTTCTCGCACCAGGAGAATGTGTCGTAATTTAGCAGGTGGTAGTAGTAGGAAGAGTAGTAGTAGTAGTAGTAGTGTTGTTGTTGTTGTTGTTGTAGTTGTAGTAGTACTAGTAAGTAGTAGTAGCAGTAGTAGCAGTGGTAGTAGCAGTAGTAGTAGTAGTTGTCGTAGTAGTTGTCGTAGTCGTAGTAGTAGTTGTCATAGTAGTAGTAGTAGTATTGTCGTAGTAGTAGTCATAGTAGTAGTTTGTCATAGTAGTAGTAGTAGTTATCGTAGTAGTTGTCATAGTAGTAGTAGGTAGTTGTCGTAGTAGTTGTCATAGTAGTATAGTAGTAGTGAGTAGCAGTAGTAGTAGCAGTAGTAGTAGCAGTAGTCGTGGTAGTAGTATAGTTCATAGTTAGTAGTAGTAGTAGTAGCAGTAGTGTAGTCGTTAGTAGTTGTAGTTGTAGTCGTAGTAGTGTAGTAGTCGTAGTAGTAGCAGTAGCAGTAGCAGTAGTTAGTAGCAGTAGCAGTAGTAGTAGTAGTTGAGAGTAGAGTAGCAGTATTAGTAGAGTAGCAGTAGTAGTAGTAGTAGAAGTAGTAGTCAGTGGTAGTAGTAGTAGTAGCAGCAGTAGCAGTAGTAGGCAGTAGTGGCAGTAGTAGTAGCAGTAGCAGTAGTAGTAGTAGTAGCAGTAGCAGTAGTGCAAGTAGTAGTAGAGCAGTAGCCTAGTAGTGGCAGTAAGCAGTAGCGTAGTAGCATAGCAGTAGCAGTAGTAGTAGTAGTAGCAGTAGGCAGTAGTAGTAGTAGTAGAAGTAGCAGTAGTAGTAGAAGTAGCAGTAGTAGCAGTGGTAGTTGTAGTAGTAGTACAGTAGCAGTAGCTAGCAGTAGTGGCAGTAGTAGTAGTCAGTAGCAGTAGTAGTAGTAAGTAGCAGTAGCAGTAGTAGTAGTAGTGCAGTAGCAGTAGCAGTAGTGGCAGTAGCAGTAGCAGCAGTAGCAGTAGTGGCAGTAGCAGTAGCAGTAGTAGCAGTATGCGTAGAGGCAAGGCGCAGAGCAGTAGCAGTAGTAGGCAGTGCAGTAGTGTAGTAGCAGTAGCAGTAGTGGCAGTAGTAGCAGCAGTAGTAGTAGTAGTAGCAGTAGCAGTAGCGAGTAGCATTAGCAGTAGTAGTAGCAGTAGTAGCAGTAGCAGTACTGTAGTAGTATAGCAGTAGCAGTAGCAGTAAGCATTAGCATAGTTAGTAGCAGTAGAGCAGTAGTCAGCAGTAGCAGGTAGTAGCAGTAGCAGTAGTAGTAGCTGTAGTAGTAGTAGCAGTAGCAGTAGCGTAGCATTAGCAGTAGTAGTAGCAGTAGCAGAGTAGCGTAGCAGTAGGATTAGTAGTAGTGTATAGCAGTAGTAGTAGAAGCTGCTTGTATTATGTCAACAGGAGGAGGACTTATGCCTCTGATAACTGCATTTCTCTTGATCTGAAGTGAGAATACTCTGCTCCGTGTCAGATGAACGGCTTCACGTTTCTTCCTCTGTCAATGCAAAACAATTGGATCCTTGTTATTCCATTAGAAGAGGCAAAAAATGCTCTTTGTGGTTCATTTTCTAACAAAGCCTCGGCCTTACGTATTTCCTCCTGCTGTAGGTCTCGCATTTCTCTCCTTTTCTCTCTTTGTCCGTCGATATTGTTCAAGAGAATAGCCAATAATAAAGCCCTTAATTGATACTGGTTTCAAAGCGATGCGTGTTTAATCACTGCCATTCAAGCCGCGTAATGAGCAAGTTATGGAGGAGAGAAGAATAAAAGCAGACAATTACAGCTTTCCTGAAGAAAGGGCTCGGATCCCAGTCATTTTGTGTCCTTATTTTACCTGTCGAGGAGTGGTTTGTGATGCATATTTAAACTGGAAATGTACACATAAATGACATAAATAAACACGGACAAAGTCTAAACCGCCGCAAACGTGTAAATAAAACACCCGCGGCACCGTTGCAATAGGTATGCTTAAAGGTGCACTATGTAACTTTTCTGAAAGTCTTGACATGATGGGAAAGATTATACAATTTGTGACCACACTAAATCAGCTGACATAACTGTAATAGCTGACATAACTGATGAACCCTCCGCCAGAGAAGTTACATAGCACGACATTTACGTCACATGAAGAGAATTATTATTTGATTAAAAATATTAATAATAGTAATGCTTTACTGTTATGAGCGTGCACAGCCAATAACAACAACAGCGATGGAGATTCGTCTGCATTTCTCCGTTTTATTTGCATCTCCGTGACAGATATTCGGCAATGAGCGCTTTGTTTGAGACGCTGGGGAATTTTGTGGAGCGAACAACCCCAAGTTAACGTGTCAATCAAACTCAGACTATAATAACCGGAATCTTAGGCCAAACTTTCTCCCACCCCCCCACCCCCCCGCCCCTGAACAAACTTGGGTGGCGTTGACAGATGTGATGTGTTTTTGAGAAGGTGGCACCGCTAACCCTTGGAGAGCGCATGAGTTTATAGGCGGTTAGCGCGTTCAGCTGCCGTGGCTCCGCAGCCCGGGATGTAACCGTGGAGATTTGGATGGCAAAGGCACAAGCTGTCCGCTGTTTTTCGACACCTGCAGGTAAAGAGGAAAATGTACACGCCACTTAAACAGAAGACACATTTATGCAATCACGCGCGTAAGGTCATTATTTCACATTGTGTTCAGTGCAAATCTGAACCTAGAACAACTCAATCGGACCCCAAAGCTGCAGAAATGAATCTTAATTAAGTACAAGGATGTGGGCGGAGATAGGGGGTTGGTGAAAACAGACATTTTCGGAGTACTTATGGCTCAAATGAAGGGCGATTCGGGATTACTCAAACTAGTGCCATGTTCTTTCTTGCACTGATCGATCAAACTGTCAATTCAATGTTCATTTATCTTTTTTAAAACCAATAAAAATGGCTCAAACTCAAACTCAAACATACATGATTTGCTATTGATGGAAGAAACATGATCAAAATGTCTCCGTTTGTAATTGTCTAATAGTTTGTAAGTGAGAGAACTTCTTCTTCTGGCCCTTAAAAAATACCACAAATTACAATAGCCAATCGGTGGATGTAACAGACTGTTTGTGTCCGTTTGCCGTGGGAGGAATCGGTTAAGATAGTCCCTCCTAACAGTAGCTCATTTGTTTGCCCGTTGCTATGGTGATATAGGATGTGATTAACTGTTGCCGGACCGTCCCGTGCGGTTATACAAAAAAGAACGCACTCCAGTTAGCATCAGACTTCTCAAAGACCGTGGTACAAAGTGGCTGTATCCAATGTTGTTCCAATGTAGTTGAGCAAAATGCCTTTTCCCACCGTACAGTAAGGTTGTAAAAGCAGCTCTCGGGGTCAAAATGAGACCGTCTGCATCAAATGATAAAGCATTTTACCGTGCGAGAACCAGGAAGTGCGGTCAGTGTAACCGTGACTGCAAACCTGCCGCAGCAAACTCATCAAAGACCATGTACTGGACCTTGAAGTCTATTCTTACTCTAACTTTTCAAAATGTATTATTGTCTCAGATGATGATCTCATTTATCACTTAAAGAATCATGACTATATTTATTATATCTTTCCATAAATAAGCAGCTTAATTTCTACTTATCTAACTAATCATTGGGATCTTTGGAGCGTGTTCATTTCAAAGAAGTGTTAAAAAACTGACTCATTCTTATATTTGTTTACTCTAAGAACCCCGTCTGATAACAAATCCTATCCAATATTTAATGTTACGAATAACAAAGCTTTAAAACCAGAATAAAGTTTTCCCTTCTGAAATAATAACAATATAATCTAGGTAAACTGTTGTGTTTCATTAGAAAACAGACCAACACTTCTATGCAAATCGCTCTGGCTCATATTGCCTATAATCTGCTTCTGTTTAGAAATACAAAATAGAGAGAAAAAGATTTGGGTCTTTAAAAAACTACTCACTACTTCGAAATTGGCTTGGCTTTTTTGTTTGTTTTTCAGTTGAAATGTTTTTCCCTCGGTTGTTTGCCTCAAATTTAAACGAAATTATATTTGTGCTAAAACCATATTCTCATCGTTGCTTTGTTAATTGTTGTTATTAATTTGACTGTAACCTTTGTGTGTTGTGTATTTTGCATTTGTCTATTTCAGTCAGGATCGTGAACGCTATTCTTGTTTTGGCGCTATGCTAACAAAAGCGCTAACAGCTTTTGGTTCACAGCCACAAATTGTTCATGTCCTCCAAACTGTATTATTAACACATTTTCATCTGGTTTAAATGAGGGAGCAGATTCTGTCACTTTCTGTCATTTTAATTAAACAAAGTAAGCTGTTAATTAGCAGAAATCTCTTCCTGATGCCGCGGTAGACGTTTCCCCGTGTGATTTCAGGGCGATTTCACTACATTTTGGGCGTTGGATTTATCATACATTTATGTACATTTTAGAAGTCGCCCGCCACATACATTATTTTAATACATTATTTTAGCCCGCCACATACATTATTTTAATACAATATTTTAGCCCGCCACATACATTATTTTAGCCCGCCACATACATTATTTTAATACAATATTTTAGCCCGCCACATATATTATTTTAATACAATATTTTAGCCCACCACATACATTTTTTTAGCCCACCACATACATAATTTTATACGGCTACATACATTATTTTAGCCCGCCACATGCATTATTTTATCTGGCTACATACATCATTTTAGCCCACCACATACATTGTTTTAGCCCGCCACATACATTATTTTATCTGTCAACATACATTATTTTAGCCCGCCACATGCATTATTATTTTATCTGGGTACATACATAATTTTAGCCCGCCACATACATTATTTTATCCCGCCACATAAATTTTTTTATCCCTTCACATACATAATTTTAGCCCGCCACATACATTATTTTATCCCGCCACATAAATTTTTTTATCCCTTCACATACATAATTTTAGCCCGCCACATACATTATTTTAGCCCGCCACATACATAATTTTAGCCCGCCACATGCATTATTTTATCCCGCCATATACATTATTTTAGCCCGCCACATACATTTTTTTATCCCGCCACATACATTTTTTTAGCCCGCCACATAAATTTTTTTAGCCCGCCACATACATTATTTTATCCCGCCACATACATTTTTTTAGCCCGCCACATACATAATTTTAGCCCGCCACATACATTATTTTAGCTCACCACGTCATCGATGCAGCGCTGATGCCCACTTTAAAAAGGCACTCAGACCCTTTTTTTGTTCTGAAGGCAACACTTGAGTGGAATATGCGTGAATTGTGGTGTTGTGGTGGTCTAATATACAGTATATGTTTTTTGTTCTTTGCTGCAGAAAAACTTTCAGGACTAATCAAATGCATTTCAAGCTTTTTCCTGTATTAAAACAAAAAAAATCTATGGATATTGTGTGCGAGTGCCACTTGTGAACTAATTGTTGTTAATTGTTTGGTTTTTCGTTCGCTTACTTGGACCAAAGATAACAAATAAAACATACACCAATTTACAACATATAAAGATGTTTAAATTTTTGAATGAATAAATACTAAACCGTTGACCATTTTTATGATGCGGTTGAAATATGGACAGTAAGTATTGTAGTACATTCAATTTCCAACACAAAAATTGGACACAGGGAAACACCCACGCTCTTTCCTGTCTTGTTTGTTCCAAGCATATCAGTAACATCTCCCACCACAAACGGTAACATGGTGTTTTGGTCCTGTTTGGGTCCTGTTTTGGTCCTGTTTGGGTCCTGTTTTGGTCCTGTTTTGGTCCTGTTTTGGTCCTGGTGCCCTGTCTGCTGTGGTTTATATCTGTAATTAGAAAGACTCTCGTTCCTGACCCCCAGCCTCGCTCCTGTCAGCCCTGCTTTTATCCAAAGGTCGGCGTTGTGTCCACCGCACCTCTGTGATCCCGGACCCTCCTCCTGCCTTTGAAGTAACGTCTCGCCGCGTTTCCCACCGTTTCTGACATAAGCTGTTGATTTAATGTCGCCCTGCACTTTAGAGTCGCCTTTATGGAGTCCCTTTAATCCTTTTGAAGAATATATGCGGCTGATAATTGTAGTGGTGCGGGTAGTTGTAGTATAGTTGTAAATCATGGAAAAACGTTGGAGGAGTAGTATTTGGAGTATTTGTTGTCGTCGTAGTAGTAGTAGTAGTTGTAGTAGTAGTAATAGAAGTAGTAGTAGTAATAGAAGTTATAGTTGTCCCTTTAATCCGTTTGAAGAACATGTGCAGCTGATAATAAGTACTCGTAGTAATAGTAGTAGTAATAGGAGTCATAGCAATAGTATCTGTAATAGAAGTAGTAGTAGTGACAGAAGTCGTCGTAATAATAGTGGTAGTAATAGGAGTCATAGCAGTAGTATCAGTAATAGAAGTAGTAGTAGTGACAGAAGTCGTCGTAATAATAGTGGTAGTAATAGTAATAGAAATAGAAGTTGTAGTAGTAATAGAAGTCGAAGTAGTAGTAATCATAGAAGTTGTAGTAGTAGTAAAAGTATTGGAAGTAGTAGTAGTAATAGAAGTCGCAATAGTAGTATTAGAAGTTGTAATAGTAGTAATAATAGAAGTCGTAGTAATAGAAGTCATAATAGTAGTAATAATCATAATTTTAATAGTAATAGAAGTCATAGTAGTAATAGAAGTTGTAATAGTAATAATAATAGATGTCATAGTAGTAGTAATAGAAGTCGTAGTAGTAATAGAAGTAGTAATAATAGAAGTTGTAGTAATAGTTATAGAAGTCGTAGTCGTAACAGAAGTAGTAATAATAGAAGTTGTAGTAATAGTTATAGAAGTCGTAGTAGTAATAGAAGTCGTAATAATAGAAGTTGTAGTAATAGTAATAGTCGTAATAATGGTATTAGAAGTTGTAAAAGTAGTAATGATAGAAGTCGTAGTAGTAGTAATAGTAATAGAAGTATTTATAGTAATAGAAGTCGTAGTAGTAATAGAAGTCGTGATAGTAGTAATAATAGAAGTTGTAGTAGTAATAAAAGTTGTACTAGTCCCTGAAATTAGCTCTTGATTTGTTTTCTTTATGTAAATAGCAGCAGGTAACAGTTGTATAGTATATAGTATAGTAGTGGGTGTAATTGTAGTATTAAGAGTAGATGAGATAATCTTTCTTACACTTTTTAAAAACAAAGCAACATTTTCGTATCGTAGTGGTGGTAGAGCGTTATTACCCTCAAAATATATCATTAGTTGTTAGTAGTTGTAGTAGTAGTAGTTGTAGTAATTAGTTTCTGTCGAAGTATGAATGCATTTTTCCAACAGTGACGACATTTTCCTCGTTAACTAATGAATATCCTTGTCAACAATTCCTTACCCTTTCTCTGGAGAACAAATGCTCCAGCTTTGCATATCATAAATTACCGGTCTCATTTCGCTCGGTTTGAACTCCAAAGCGATTATTTCTTTTGTGTTATTTTGTGTTGTTGTTTTTGTTGGACTTGATAGACAGCATTTGATCGTGTGTCAGTAACGTTGGGATCGCTGGTGGGAAAAGTGCATTGATTAAAAGAGCTGTCGGCTGCACTGACATCTCATTAGCACGTCACTGATGTCTTCAAAGCACAATTACACAGAGCAGCAGTGAACAGGCGCTTCAACCACATTTAATTAGGACGGCATTAGCACTGTTTCAAACACGCACATGATACTATAAATACCAAAGAAAAGCATCAAAACAAACACATTTAATTACATTATATTTATATCATGTAGTATTTGTCTTGTTGGAATAAAAAATCAGGAATGTGCCTCCATCGAAATGTACCATAATCTCTAATTGAATCAAGAAATAATTCATTAATAATAAGTGTCTTTGTTTGCAAACTTTGAGAGAGTCAATAGAAACGTGATGTCACAGGGACACGCCCATAGTGTACATAGTGTGCAGAGCTAAGCCGCGTTGGCTCCTTCTGCTGCCAGACTCGTCATTCTGGATTTAACATATTTGTTTTACATTTCCCTACATGATCCTGCTGTTTTTATTTTGTTATTGACTCAGTAAATCAAGATACGAACAAAAAGAACTGATCAATTGACACCTTCTGTCCTTGAGGTCCGCTCCAGTTAGCGATAGCAACAGGTTTGATTGAAACCCTCTTTATCTTCAACAACCTTGCTCGGATTTCCAAAAAGGGGAAATTGGCTCCAGCCGAAGAGTATGGCGTAACGAACCAAACGAACTAAGCTCTATGGACCTGAACCTGTTGCACCTTTTCTCCGTTCACAGGCGACAAAGCGACCGCGTTTCCCGTTCTGGACATCGACCAAAACGACATCGTGGACACAAACGGAGCTGGAGACGCTTTTGTCGGAGGTAAAAAAAAAAAAAAAAAAGAACTTCAAATATTAGTTTTTATACCTTGATTTGATAGAACTGGAGAAGCCACAACATAACTTTCCTCTGTAGGATTCCTTTCGGCGCTGGTGCAGGAGCAGTCTTTGGAGGAATGCATTCGCGCGCGGGACATTACGCGGCTAACGTCATCATAAGACGAGTCGGCTGCACCTTCCCAGAAAAACCCAACTACCAATGATCTCTATTTTAGCCCAAAAAAACTGTCTGCGTAACGGGCAAATATACTTAACTTTGTATTTACTGTGAACTAACGCTAATGCCAGGGAACTCCAAGTGTCTAAATGTATTTTCAACCAGAGATTGAGGTAAAAAAAAACTGGGTGGTGAGCGAATTCTGACACATCCACCTCTGGGGAGTTTACAGTCCGCAACAAACGCACAATTTATAGTTTGACTTCTGCCATTTTCTTTTGGTTCATTTCTTGTGATATTTGAACAAAAAATAAGCTCGGACTAATCCCTTGTCTGAATGCTAATAAGACTGCGATTTCCCAATTTGCGTCAGATCCGAATTTGCGTCAACATTCGATCCGCGCTCGATCGAGCCCAAATGCTTAAAGTGAAACTAATACCTTCGTGGAAACACAATATTTAATTGCTTTTAGAGCTCTGCAAAACGAACAGAGCAGAGAGAAACACTGAGATTAACTCATTTACATCTGACAGATAACATTTTAAGCGTTTCTGACGAGTAAATGAATGAAATAGTCAGAGCTAACGGACGAGCATAATTAATACAAGAACTATTAAAGCGCTACACCGATGCTTGGTGCTATGACATATTGTAAGCAAAATAAAGCCTCAATAAGAATGTTTAATCAATGTTTCAATCACCACTTTTACTGTGATATCAGATTATATAACATATTATACTCTGTACCTCTCGCAATTAGACTATAGAGTCTTATTAAGTAAATTAAGAGTAGAGCTAGTTAGTAATTAGTGGTTGGTGTTAATTATTTGACTTTTCCAACCTGTCCAGGGCCTGCCACGCCCGCATAGGATTTGGAGAAATAAAAACACATTATTTTAGCTATAAACCAAGTTATCAAAATGATCCTGCCTGTGTCTAAACTGTGATTTGTGTAAATTAAAGTTTAAGATTTACAACATTATTCCAAACAATTTTCCAAAAAGTACTGTCGAAACAACTAGAAACGGCTGGAAAATATAGATAATTTTTTTCACGACTTTTGACCTTTCAAAAGATAAAATATTACGCGTGGGTGTAATCTTTATTAATTTATCATTTTTGTTTAAAAAATATATCCTTGGCCCGTGAATATACGTTACAACGATTCTGTATTGCACTGTTACTGTACGTTATTCAAGTTGTAGGCATCTATCAACCCTCAATAAATACATTTCTGAGTATAATAATGCCTCTGAATGATACCTAATTCAAATAATAATAACCTGGGATGTCTTTTTGCCAGCTTTTTACATTTTAAAAGCACTATTTCAATTAAAGCAGTGTTAACTGGCTGGCGTTATGACACGTTATTAAGCTTTGCGTTCGGAGCCAAGAATTAAACATCAAACGTCCAAACTTGTCTTTTTCATCTAATCCGTCGTCCCGTGTCCATCTGTGTCCCGCCTCGCTCCAAACACATAAATAAACACCCCACTTCTGTCCCCTGCTTTGTTATAGTGTTTGCGCATTTGCCAATAAAGATGTATTTCATTTCTATTCTTGAAAGTCCATTGAAATTATATCCAAATCCAACCTGGACTATTAAAACTGCAAGATTTTCACTCTTTTTTTTTTTTTTTTTTTTGGCATTTTAATGAATTGATAATATTCGTAATTGTGGAGAACACGAAGCTGCCTGAATCATTAGCCGCATCGCTGGAGAAAAGTAAGACCTTTTGCACTCGCTTGTGACTCATTGGAAACCTGAGACACGCCTTGTTTGTTAAACCGCACAGTTTGCCAAGATTCACATTCATCTTAATAAAACCAGACATTTCACCAGGCTGGCTACAGAAACTGTGTTTGTTGTTTATCTGCATTAGTTGGTACCAAATTGACAGCTACTCTTCCTGGGGTCATAAAAGGAAGGCTCTTTAATAGTATGTCTAAAAATGTGGCCCACCAACTTGAAGCCGAAGCTGCTGTTAAACCAGTTTAAGCCATTTTAAAATGCTAAATACGTGCTAAACGTTCATGACTTGGCGTTCATTCAAAAGTATTCTGACACTAGATATAGTGTGATAAATGTATTTCCCAGTAGTATTGACCCGGCAGTTTATCGAGTTGCTGCACAACTCGTTTGGTTCCGTCTTTCGATTGTTCTGGTTAATCATTGCCATAGACTTTTTGAACATGTTGCCAATAAAAAATTATATGTTTTTTGACGTTCGATAAACGGCTTGACTAAATGTCTTCATAACCAGAAATTGATGAAAATGATGAAACCAAATGGGATTGTAAACACATGATGAGCATTGAAATCAACATCTTTGGGTAGTTTACAGTCTTATTTGTGCCTTTTTCTGTGTGTGGTTCATTTCATCTAATATTTGAGAAAAGAGGGAAACATATGGGATGCGAAATGCTTAAGCTAACCACTTTCTAAATGCTAATATGACTGTGATTTTCCCAATTCAGAGTCTAAGACAGAACTGAATTTGTGTCCAAATGTGTTCTGTGCAGCCCAAACGCACACATAAAGGTCTCTTACACATAACACAGCCAAACTACACAAGAAAACACAAGAAATACTTCAGTTCACTTAAGGCATTTACAGTCATAATTTTGTCTTTATCCAAAAGTTACGATATGAAACTGTCTTTGCTCAGGTCTTTCTTAAACTTAAATTAATGACAAACTATGGAGACAACTGACAGATACCATTTTTGAGCGTTTCTGGATAAGAAATTAAATATGTCAGGCTAACGGACCAGCATCATTGATGTAAATTTGGTAAGTAGCTGAAATTGGGGCTATTAAAGTGCGACACTGAAACACAAGCTCCTGTTTCAGCTTCCTGTTGTGCAACGTCCACCTTTCAAATATATGATCTTTCTATTATTATTATAATGTGTATATATATAGTGCTTTTCCACCTTTACTAGACATTGTGGGTGAAGTGTCTTGCCTAAGGACACAACAACATTTCCTCTAGCGCCCCACTGTGGCACCTGGTGTCCCAGCAGTCTCCCATCCAATTGCTAACAGGGCCTAACTTGCGTCTGAAAGCTGATGAGAATTGGGACAAGCGGCTTTGGCCATCAGTCTGAATCCCATGGCGATGCGAAGCCTTTGCTTGCCAATTTGCTAAAAGCCCGGAGCACAGAAATCTAAATAAATATAGAGTCATATTTGTATTACTTCAAAAGGATTTGTTTTGTATCTGAAGCCCTTTATCTGATGCAGTGTGTTGTAAAAGCTGCTACAGGGGACTTTTCCATCGGAGTGGATGTTTTAGGAGTCCGAACGGGACCATGAGAGGTATTAGCTCCCAGGCTCGCTTTGGGCCCGCGGGGAAGTTCAACTCGAGATGATTGGACCAGAGAAAGCAAGAGAGAACACAGACTGCTGCATTTCCACGGATGATAACTTTAGTTCTGTAGTCGACAGACTTAGCTAAACAAAGCTAGTGTACGTTAGCATCAACTGATTCCTGTTAAGACCAAATGTATTATTTTTCCAGTGCATAGTGCTTGTAACTCTATCCAGACCCAACGCTTTACTTAAAGAGACGTGAAAACGCGGCGTCGAGGCACAGAGAAGTGAAAGAAATGAGGAGAAACTGTGCTTTGATTACTTTAGATTTAACCACACCTCAAAGCGCCACAGACCTGGAATTGCAAAACATCTTTTTGTTCCTGCTGGGATCGGCGCAATGACATAATTCAAGTATGATTTCGATTTTATTCACTAAGAAAACATTGGTTTATGTTTGGTTGACTGGTGAGCCGGGCCCTTGAAGTGGAACACAGTCCTGGTTTTCTGACCACTTTGATACCCGCCAAGAGGAGAAAGAATTGTTGTTTCTTTAACCAAAATAGAGAAAATCTGACTTTAGAATAACCAGAACACAAAAAATGCACTGATAGATTACATACTGACTCACAAGTGAACGATGTGTGAAAGAGCCACTAGTGCATAAAAATGTTCTCAATTACTCCTGCTTCTACAGTTCTCTTATGAGCCCCCCATCCCGGCTGTATCCCAGTTTGGAAAACCCTATGAATGACGTGCTTATAGTTTTTGTAGTTAAACAGATGATTGGCTGTGTGCCAGCAGGTTGTCAGCTGTCATTCCTCTGTGGGGGGCTTGTGTTCATGGTCATGCTCCACATCGCCACATTTTCACACTTTGATAACAATCGCTGTGTCACCAGATCTCAGCTACAGAGGCTCTTCAAACGGGAGAACAAACCGGCCTCTGCTCTCAGGTGGCCGGACCAACCAGTCCTACATTCTGTTCAAATGCCAAAGGGTCTGGAATCAGACCATAGGGGGCGTCAAAAAAACTCTCCATGTATGGTCCAACCACCGCTGCTAATTTGTGTTACGAGGATAATTCCCCTCAGAGTCACTCACTTGTTGAGTCAGACGGTGCAGAAATTGGCCACGCTTCTCTGATTGGTTAATCCACCTGTCAATCAGGACCTTTGGCCGGATCTAATTCCAGACCCAAACGTCTTTGTAAAGTATTTTCAAAGCGTGTGGTCTGGTCAGCGCCCAATCGAAGCAGTGCAGAAGATGACACAATTCCACTTGTACATTTATATTAAATATTTACGGGATGGAAACGTTTCACTGACTCAGTTAAACATGCGTAGAATATTTGAAAAGTACACAATCTAATGTTTTATTATAACAGTTTTTTTAAAGACCGTTTAATACATTTATTTGAAAAGATTTTATAAACAAAGACTATTAAAAAGACTATTTAATGAACTCATTTGAAAAGATTCATTTACTAATCCTTTTAGGAAAAGATTTAGCCATTTGTTTTACCTTCTGCCATGAACCTCTTTTCCATGGGCCTCGTGGGTAATGTAAAGCACGGAACAAAAGTCAACTTGTACAGAGCATTCCTTAACTCTTTTACTAAAAATCATGTTTTAAAAGTTTCTTTGATAAAAGCATTTGATAAGTTATATATTAAACTATCTTTTAAAGACCCCTTTTTATCGACCTTTATTTAACCAGGAAAGTTGCTCTGAGATGTAACATCTCTTTTTCAGGGGAGATTTGGCCCCCTCCACGCAGGAAGGCCCCGCGCCACACGGGAATTGAACCCAGAACCTTCTTGCTGTGGACCACTGCTGTTTGAATTTAACTATTTAAGACGGAAATCAGGTTTAGCCCCTTTAATGTTTAAATGCCTTTTTTCTTGTTTCTTTGATCCCGTGCTGTCTGCAAGGACGAGCTTCAGATAAAACAAAAATGCACAAAACCAGTTGGACAAAACGGGCGACTTCCCCACGACGAGCAATCTAAAGAGTTTGTGAATGATCTTGCACGTTACATTATATAACAATAACGTCTGGTGAATACAGTAATGAACATTATTCTTATTTTTATAGTATTTGTATTTTCATATAATGAAGAGAATACATGAAAGGTTTATTTCACATGATGAATGTGTCATATGTCAGATGAAGGGATGGTCACTGCATTTGAAATATCCAAACTCTCCAAATCCCCAAATGTTAAATCTTACATGATTTTACTGGCCAACTTGTCATATATATGCAGCTTTTGAGAACATTATCCCATTCAGAAGCATAGACATAATATGAATAGTAGATGCGGTGGTCAACGCTCATGCTATTGATCACTGAGCGACTCTGGTGGTCTGGTCGCAGTGGAGAGACTCCGGAGCCAGTCCCTGTATTTTTCCTATAGTTGTTCGCATTGTGAATAATCCAAAGGGTTTGGGTTGGGACCACCCCATGCAGCCTATGAAGGTCAATGTTCAAAAGATATATTTTGCTTTGAATTGTTAATTGAAATGGCAACAATCCTTAATTCTCTTTAAAAAGTAAGTAAAACTTTATTCATAAAGCACCTTTCACAGACAAAAAATGCATGCTTTACAGAGAGCAACAAAAAACAAGAAAAAGTGCAATAAATAAAGACATAGTTGTGATGCTTTTAATGGCCAACTGAAAAGGCGCATTTACCACCACCTACTGTAGTTGTATGTCTTCAAAGTATGTGTTTTTTACGCTATAACATACAAAATAAGGAGAGAGAAAGAGAGAAAGAGAGAGCCTGAATAAAAGTCTTAAGCTGCTTTTTAAATAGAGTCAGAGATTCTAGAATGGTGTGACCTAATGCTTAGCCTGTTTGTTCTGTCTCCAAAGCAACCTGTGATGTCACACAGGGCCAAACTTTAAGATGTCACAGGTGCACTGTGTATATGTGATGAGGTAAATGCACCTTTTCAGTTGGCTACCACCCGCCATTAAAAGTAACACAACAACATAACTTATTCACAGCGAACAAAGGCTTTCTCCTCTTTCTCCTCTTTCTCACTCTTCCTCTCTCTCACTCTTTCTCTCTTTCTCTTTTTTTTATGGTATAGCGTAAAACACATACTTTGAAGACGTACAACTACAGTAGGTGGCGGTAATATAACACTTTATGGATACCAACTGCCATAAAACACCAAATAAGAAGAAGACTTTTCCCTCGTTCTCCATTTAAACCCATGGAGTTTCCGCTGGACCGGAAGTGAGATTACAACCGCAGCGGCGATCACGCGGGAACAGAGGGAAAAGTGGCTGGGGCGGAATAAGGGCAATAAGAAACTACCTTAAAAAACATTACTAAAGACTTGAACATTTATACATGGTGGGAGAATCATTTCCTACAAGGAATTCCCTACAATGCCGGACTATTTCATCAGAAAAGACCCTACAATGCCAGACCATTTCAACAGAAAAGTCCCTACAAAACCTGAAGTTAGCACCAAGGAGTACTTAAAATGGAAAGCGGAGAGAGAACAAGATATTATGACTTCCCGAAACAAGGAGCTGGAGAACATTATGCATAAGCAATGGAGTGAGATAGAGGCGTTGAAGGCTAGTGACCAGGCTAAGAGCAAGATGGTGACCTCGCTCAAAAGTGAGCTGTGCACCTACAAGGCCGAAACTGTGAGGCTGCAAAAGAAATGCGACTCTGCCTTTGATCTCGCCATAGAGCTCCGAAACAAGTTGACCAATGCAAAAAAGAAGATTTTGCTCTTCGAGTTTGAAATGGACAAAAAAAAAAAAGAAATGGAAAAGGATGCTTCAAGTCAACTTACAAATCAGACTGACAAATTTAAGAAGAAGATGTCCAACCAGAACCAGGCCTACACTTCCAGAGTGGAAAAAACTAAAGGACAATATTACAATGCTCGAGGTTGATAGGGCCGCTAAACTGAAGGAGAAATCGGAAGAATTGGAGATGACAATAGAATCCTTCACAAAAAAAATTCATGAAAAAGATGAGAAGATCAGTGAACTGTCCAATAGCATTAAGGAACTGAAAAATCTACACAGCGAAAAGGACATAACGCAAAGACTCTACAGAGGCAAAATTCAAGATTTGGAAGACGACATTTTGGCTTTAAATAGGGAAATTAGTGAACTCCAGTTGGTTATAAAAAACAATAACCAAACAATTGAATTAATGGAAGAGGAAAAACAAACGCTTATCTCAGATAAGGAAAATGAACTGTCTAGATTCATTAAAGAAAAGAAAGAGTTGCACAAGCAACGGGAAGAGATGCACAAGCAACTGAACGAGACAGAGGCCACGTACGGCTTGCTTGAAGCGAAGCTCCAACGTGCAAATGCAACACTTAAGATGAGTGAAGAGGAGAATGACCAAATGAAAGATCAGCTAAGATCATCTGAAATTAAAACGCGTACCTTAATAGACAGGAATGAGAACCTACATTGTCGTCAAAACACTCTGAAGCTGAACCTCACAGCGGAAAAAGAGCGATACAAGGTTCTGGAGCACAAGTGGCATGACATTGTGGTCAACTTAGAAGACTGTAAGACCCTACTCGAACAGCCAAGGAGCCTTAAGGCTAAAGTCACAGCCATGATCGGACATTTTGACCAGGGTCACAACAAGCTGAAGGTGGAACAGGATGTTGAAAATGCCAATAAAATGTTGAGCCGGTTGCTCAAGGATAAAATAGAGCGTTCTGAAAGAATTGAAATCCTTCACCAAAGGGAGAAGAAGCAGATGTATGACAATATGTGGAATACCAAAAAAGAATTCATCTTCTATTACAACACTAGCAAAATGAAACAAGAAGCGGCAAAAAAGACCATTCAGAAGAGACCAGTCAGAACCCCAATGGTCAAGAGTACAGCGAACAAGACTGCACCGGTCAAGACTACACCAGTCAATACTGCACCGGTCAATACTGCACCGGTCAAGACTGCACCGGTCAAGACTACATCGTTCAAGATTACACCATTCAAGACCGGTACCAAAAAGCCAAATTTTCGTTAAGATGCTTTTCCCACATGAAGGCAGCATGCGCTATGTGCAATAAGTGTAGATAGTCTAGGTTCCCAAGACTTGTGACCATTCAATTTAAGACTCCTTTGAGATTCCTTCCACTAAATCATTGAATATGAAGATCTGCAAATGCATCGTGGGACAACACAGAAGAATGGTCAAAAAGAGACCTGTTCTTGTGACAGAACCGCTACCAGGCCTTCATGGCTGGCAACCACTTCTATAACAAAGGGAAGGTTAAAATTGGCATAAGCAAGCGCAGGGGAGGACACCAACCTTGAGCCCTCTGAAGCTTTCGTCACACCGCACACACCTTGTGCAAAGGGGAAGCAAGCTTGGCAAAACAATCTACAAAGCGCCTGTAGTAGCTTGCAAACCCTAGAAACGATCGAAGTTCTGCTACGGTGCATGGAATGGGCCAATCAGCTACTGCTACAATTTTCTTAGGGTCTGTGGCCACCCCAGCTGCCGACACGACCTTCTCCAAGTAGCCCACTTGTTTCTGAAAGAAATTACATTTGCGCCGCTTCAGCTTGAGGGACGCCTTTCCAAAACAACTCAGAACAAGGTCCAGTCTGTCAAGGTGCCCCCCTACTGTGGATGAAAACAATCAAAAACAATCACGTCATCCAAGTGTAACAATAGAGAGTGACAGTTCTGGTCTCCAAGCACTCTTTCCATCAACCGTTGAAAAGTACTTCGGGCAGTCCATAGGCAAAATGGCATTTATTACAATCAGTCACATATTCACAAAGAAACTAGCCAAATGAGGAACTGAATATAGACGAGCAAAAAGCAATAACACAGGGGGAAAGGGAGAGAGTGGAAAAGAGCGTGCGTGCGTGGAGCTGTGGCTGGTCCCGTCACTCAAAAAGGACTTTCAGCATGAACTTCTTTTGAGAACATGAAAGTGTTTATGTCTAAGCTTAACAAGTAATGGTTTAGCCAATCAGAGCCTGGTTGACGGACAGCCTTGCCAAACAAACTTCTGTTCAGCTGATGTGTCAAGAAGCAGCTGCGAGGGTTGCCGAACAAAGGCTTTGAGAACAAAATGGCGTCATTTTGTTCTAACAAAATGACGACATTTTGACGTCATTTTGTTCTCACAGCCCGAGGTGCACGAAATAAATATCTCGCTTCTGAATTGACCTTAATGCGGGTCATCATCGCAGCAGTCTGGGGGGGGTGCGCTTCAGGATCACCCACTCCCGTGGCTTTGTTGCTGCCTGTCCTCGTTTATGGATCACAAGTCGAGTTTGTAAGCAGAGATGTGTGTGCGGACTGTGCCGTATTCTGTGTGCAGCGCCTCCGGCTTTCGGACCTAGTTTAGTCTCGGTTTAGTCTGAGTTTAGATGACGACGAGCTCTCCATGTTACGCAAAAACAAATGAAGGTGAACTAAATAAAGAAACGCTCCGAGGCTGCATATCAATATTTTTTATTTCTTTTTAAATTTTGGGAACAAATTGAAAAATAGAAAATCAAACAATGCTATTGCTAACTTCTTTCATTGCCTCTATATGAGGCATGACTGCAAACATCTCCCACACAGGTGGTCCCTTTGAATGCCACAGTTATCAGTCATTGGCTCAAACACTATCACCATATATGGACTGACCCTATCCCACTCCAGCGTCCAACCGCCAAGTAAGAGGATGAAAGAATCTGCCATTTTCCTGGAGCGCTCAACCTTCTCCATTAAACAGCATAACGCATGAGAGAACTCCTGCAATCGTTCTCCCTCCTGAAAAGAGACACTGGTGCAGAGCAACATAAGATTGCGCACAGTCATACATTTCCTGCATTTTCTCAGGGGTCCTCACTCTCTGTTCTTGCTCTGCATCTAATTTTATCTTTTGACTCTTCTTCAAAATGGATGTAACCCCCATTTCATCAATTCAGTCCTCAATTGGTATCCCGGAGGTTCCCCTAAAGAGTGGGCATTACCATTCTCTGGAGATGTACAGTAACTGCTACACAGTCACTGGAAATAACATCTGATGAGCCAGCTGGACAATCATTAACGTGTGCAGGGCTAGCTGAACCAGAGTTAGCAGTGCTAACAGCAGCGGCAGCTTGCAATCGTTCATTTTCTGCCCGTAGCCGCTGGACCAAGTCTCTGAGTTCTTGTTCGTTAGCCATAGCGGTGGCGGAATATGAAAACAGCACAGATGTGTAGTCAGAGCCGGGTCACGGTGGTCCGAGTTTCACTGGTCCTTTTTAGGGCCAATGTAGTTTTATTTGGTTCTAATTGTGAAAAATTAGAACCAAATAATTGAACTCAGTTCAACCATCTCTGCATCCTGTCAAGCAACGCCAGACTAAATAAACGTTTTCTGAATTTAATTTGGAATATCAAAAATAGATGGGTGAAAAGAAGGGGACTGTTATAACTGAAATGGAGACTCTGGAACCCATGGGTGGGTACAACAGGGAACATATGCCACACTGTATTTATAAACTACTCTTTGTTTTTGTATTTTTTTCTCTGTTTTGTTTTGTTTATTATAATTTTGTTTTGATTTGTATTAAATAAAAATGTTTTAAAAAATCACAAATACCAGTCTTATGCACTTGAAGTTCCTCCAAATTGTTTTGTGTCTGTGTGAGCTGCTAATTGAAGCCAGAGTCGAATACAAACGAGGCGCGGGTGTGTCTCCTCATTATTTAATCAGCTCGTGGTTCCATCATGCTAATCAATTTTGTACACATCCGTGGCCTGTGAGAGGGACAGAGGGGCAACAGGAGAGGGTAGTACAGGGGGCAACAACCAACCTCTTCCCGCCCACGGAGTCCGTCGCTCCGGCACTGTAACAAAACATGAACTTTTACTATGTTTTTTTCCCCGTTGGTGTTGCTTTTAGCTTCACGGACACATATCCTGCTGAATCACATTTTGGGGGCTTTCAGCCATGTTATAACATTGTTCCCTCATAGGCCTCACAGCAGGGGGGTTGCCCTCTTTCCTGCTGCCAGGACTATGTTCTAAAGGTATCCACTTATTGTGTATTACAGAACATTTTAGGCCCAAATACATGGCTCTGAAATCAGGTGCGATGGTGGTGTCAAAGACGGTCTGTAGTGCTGCAGTCCCAAAAACATGCTAACGGTGGGCCCCCTGGCAACCACAGTTTCTCTAGCAGTTAGAATTTTCTTGTGAAAAGTGAGCAGTTTGACATGACATTATGAGGAAAAATGTGATTTTGTGATTTTCCTTTGAGAGGTACATACACTTCCCACTCTTCGTCTGTCAAATTAAAAATACTCTATTAATTCCCCTAATCATTTTTAATATAACCATATATATGTGTAACTCTAAATCTCAACTAAGTACAGGGATGTGGGTGGGGATAGGGGGTAGGTAAAATCAGACATTTTCCGAGTATTTGAGCCACAAACGTGAGTATACTTATGATGAGGAAATTAAATGCTCATTAAAATTAATTTAGCTTAATTTACGCTTAGGGGGTCCCACGACGTTGGACTTTTTCTTTATTTATTCCATTTTGTCCTCTCTTATAAAAGGGAACTCTCAAGCAGCTTGACATTTTGTACATAAAGATAAAGCTGTAAAGTTTGTACTCAAAACCCACAAGTAAAAAATTACCTTAAAATAAAATGAAAAATGAATAGGACTTTTGTATGGATTCCACCTGGACATTTTTGCTTTATTACAAGTCTCTAGAACTATTTTTTAGCTAATTTGACCGTTCGCTTTTAAAGGCAGAATTGTCAATCAGTCCTGACCTCCAGACACCAGCTTTACTCATTCAGATATTTAAACAAAGCAAATCTAGGCCGGATTTAAAATCTGAGTTGTGCAGAGCTTGTTTCTATTTATAATTCGAGTAAAAACAGACATCAGAGTCCAAAACTACAGAGTCTCAGCTTCCACAAAGGTTCCAGCCAATTGTCTGTGCTCCAGAAGGTTCTGGAACAGCTTCAGTTTAAAATGGGGCACAATTTTTTCAGGCGTAAAAAAAAAAAAAAAAAAAAGAAAAGCAAAAGGCCCTAAGTTTAAGGGGTTAATATGTCTCCTTTATTGAACAAATAACTTTCTTTTTCATGACAGAATACACTTTTTTACAGTGTCTGTGACTCTGGACCTGCCTGTCGTGCCGATGTGAGTCCGAATCCATTTCCAGCGTTTTGGGGATTAGCGGGTTTTGCGCCACACTGCGATCATTAGAGGGGTCTGAAAATTAGCGCTGATCCCTGGTGTCCAGCTGTGCGCAGACACGCCCCTCCCCCTCGCTCGCCCCCTCTCCCCTCTGTTCTCACCAACTCAAAGCTGGCCAGTCTCACCAGTGTTTTATAGCGAGAACAATGTCTCCACAGAGAGGAAACTGGTCTGCTGCCGAGGGGGGCGGGTTTTGGGGGGGAAAGTTGTGCTGATCTGCGTTTTCACTCATTGATTGCGTTACATCATTCGTCTAATTGAAATACAAAATACACCCAAGTCTTACTGCGGTACACATTAAACACATGAAACTATTTCTATCTACAACTAGAGGTCGTTGATGGTTTGATTTCCACCTTGTTCCCTGCGGCAAGACGCATTCTATTGGTTTCTTCAAATCCATTTTTTTTTAGCGCATTTTGTGAATTTAATTAAATCAAAACATTTTTGTATTGCCCGAAAATCACAACAGCCGTTGCCTCGAAGGCGGACAGTTGAAAAACAGATCCAACAATGTTCATCGTGAATTAGAAAATGCAAAAAATACAAAACCCTTTGGAAGAAAGTAGAAACAATTCAGACTGTGGAGCCAGATCCACTCTGGAGAGAGAGGTGGTTCATCGAGCAGAGAGTTCATCCAGGCAGATGAAGAGGCGTTCATCTAGAGGAGCGAGCCTTCCTCCAGGCAAGATGAAGAGGCGTTCATCTAGAGGAGCGAGCCTTCCTCCAGGCAGATGAAGAGGCGTTCATCTAGAGGAGCGAGCCTTCCTCCAGGCAGATGAAGAGGCGTTCATCCTAGAGGAGCGAGCTTCCTCCAGCAGATGAAGAGGCGTTTCATCTAGAGAGCGACCTTCCTCCAGACAGATGAGAGAGCGTTCATCTAGAGGAGCGGCCTTCCTCCAGCATGAAGAGCGTTCATCTAGAGGGCAGCCTTCCTCCAGGCAGATGAAGAGGCGTTCATCTAGAGGAGCGAGCCTTCCTCCAGGCAGATGAAGAGGCGTTCATCTAGAGGAGCGAGCCTTCCTCCAGGCAGATGAAGAGCGTTCATCTAGAGGAGCGAGCCTTCCTCCAGCAGATGAAGAGGCGTTCATTCTAGAGGAGCGATCCTTCCTCAGGCAGATGAAGAGGCGTTCATCTAGAGGAGCGAGCCTTCCTCCAGGCAGATGAAGAGGCGTTCATCTAGAGGAGCGAGCCTTCCTCCAGCAGATGAAGAGGCGTTCATCTAGAGCGAAGCTGTCCTCCAGCAGATTGAAGAGGCGTTCATCTAGAGGAGCGAGCCTTCCTTCCAGACGCAGAATGAAGAGGCTTCATCTAGAGGAGCGAGCCTTCCTCCAGGCAGATGAAGAGGCGTTCATCTAGAGGAGCGAGCGTTCCTCCAGACAGATGAAGAGCGTTCATCAAGGACGAGCCTTTCTCCAGGCAGATGAAGAGCGTTCATCTAGAGGAGCGACGCGTTCCTCCAGCAGATGAAGAGGTCGTTCAGTACTAGAGGAGCGAGCCTATCCTCCAGACAGATGAAGAGGCGTTCATTCTAGAGAGCGAGCCTTCCTCCAGCAGATGAAGAGGCTTCATCTAGAGGAGCGAGCGTTCCTCCAGGCAGATGAAGAGGCGTTCATCCTAGAGGAGCGAGCCTTCTCCAGGCAGATGAAGAGGCGTTCATCTAGAGGAGCGAGCCTTCCTTCCAGGCAGATGAAGAGGCGTTCATCTAGAGGAGCGAGCCTTTCCTCCAGGCAGATGAAGAGGCGTTCATCTAGAGGAGCGAGCCTTCCTCCAGGCAGATGAAGAGGCGTTTCATCTAGATGGAGCGAGCCTTCCTCCAGGCAGATGAAGAGGCGTTCATCTAGAGGAGCCGAGCCTTCCTCCAGACAGATGAAGAGCGCGTTCATCTAGAGGAGCGAGCCTTCCTCCAGGCAGATGAAGAGGCGTTCATCTAGAGGAGCGAGCCTTCCTCCAGACAGATAAGAGGCGTTCGTCTAGAGGAGCGAGCTTCCTCCAGGCAGATGAAGAGGCGTTCATCTAGAGGAGCGAGCGTTCCTCCAGACAGATGAAGAGGCGTTCATCTAGAGGAGCGAGCCTTCCTCCAGACAGATGAAGAGGCGTTCATCTAGAGGAGCGAGCCTTCCTCCAGGCAGATGAAGAGCGTTCATCTAGAGGAGCGAGCGTTCCTCCAGGCAGATTGAAGAGGCGTTCATCTAGAGGAGCGAGCCTTCCTCCAGGCAGATATAAAGGCGTTCATACTAGAGGAGCGAGCCTTCCTCCAGGCAGAATGAAGAGATGAAGAGAAGGAGCGAGCCTTCCTCCAGACAGATGAAGAGATGAAGAGAGAGGAGCGGAAGAAGGAGGAAAACATTGTGAACTGCAGTGAACAGATGCAGGTGAATCGGTAAGAACGCATATTTTTATTTTTTATTTTATTTCTAAAACAAAACATCACTCTTCAGAAACAAACACCCCCTCTCTCTTTCTCACCCTTTCCCTCTCTTTCTCTCTCCATCCCTTTTCCCCCCTCTCCTCTCTCTCTCCCCTCTCTCTCCCTCTCGCTCCCCTCTCTTCTCTCACTCCCCTCTTTCCCCTCTCCTCTCTCTCTCTTTCCCCTTCCCCCTCTTCCTCTCTCTCTCCTCTCCCTCCTCTTTCCCCCTCTCCTCCTCTCTCTCTCTCTCTCTCCCCCTCTTTCCCCCTCTCTCTCCTCTCTCTCCCTCTCCTCTCTCTCTCTCTCTCTCCCCCTTCTTTCCCCCTCTCCCTCTCTCTCCCCCTCTCACTCCCCCTCTTTCTCCCCTCTCCTCTCTCTCCCTCTCTCTCTCCCCTCTTTCCCCCTCTCTCTCCTCTCTCTCACTCTCTCTCTCTCCCCCCGTCTTCCCCCTCTCACCTTCTCTCCTCTCCTCTCTCCCCCTCTTTCCCCCTCTCACCTCTCTCTCTCCCTCTCTCTCCCCTCTTTCCCCCCTCTTCCTCGCTCTCTCTCGCTCCCTCTTTCCCCCTCTACTCCTCTCTCTCTCCCCCTTCTGTTCCCCTCCTCTCTCTCTCTTCCTCCCCTTTTCACCCTTCTCCGCTCTCTCTCCCCCTCTTTCCCCCCTCTCTCTCTCTTCCTCTCTCTCTCCCCTCTTTCCCCCTCTTCCTCTCTCTCTCTCCCCCTCTTTCCCCCCTCTCCCTCTCTTCTCTCCTCTCTCTCTCAGCCTCTCTCTCTCTCTCTCCTCCCCTCTTCCCCCCCTCTTCCTCTCTCTCTCTCCCCCTCTTTCCCCTCTCTTCTCTCTTCCCCTCTCTCTCTCTCCTCTCTCTCTCTCTCTCTCCTCCTCTGTCCCCCTCTCCCTCTCTCTCTCTCCCCTCTTTCCCCCCCTCGTCTCTCTCACCTCTCTCTCTCTCTCTCCCCCTCTTTCCCCCTCTCCCTCTCTCTCCCCCTCTCTCTCCCCCTCCTTCCCCCTCTCTCTCTTCTTCTCTCACTCTCTGTCTCTGCTCCTGTCTTTTTACTCCGCAGATGCGCTCTGAATGGACCTGGCTGGATCAGAGGCAGCTGGTTCATTCGCCTCTCTGAGATGACAGATGGCAAAACACAAACACAAAAAAGACGGTCACATGATTAAGTAACGAGGCCTGCAGCTATAAGGACTTTTCACACTTCAACTTTCACTCAAGACATCCACCCATATTAAAGTTTTAGCACGACCCACATTCAAATGCTTAGTTTCACAGTTGGTGTATTTGGCAGTACAATTGACTCTTTTGTCCTGGGTTTTGTTTTAAGTGCAAAGTGGAACCAGGAATACATTATAAAAATAAACTACTACTACTACTACTACTGCTACATACAATTATTAGACCCTCTACATATTGTACTACTTTTATAACCATGTTACCAAAACTGATTATTATTATTTTTTACTGTTAATTTGTGCGTGTTCATAATCCAGGTTTAGTTTCAGACTTTGTCCCAGTTCAGTCCCAATTTGATTGTGCCGTTTTGTTCCGATTGTTGTATAATCTAATTGAGTTAATATAAAAGTCTTGTAAAAGTCAAAGAGTTGAAAATATCAACTGCTAACTTCTTTTTTTATTTACAGTGGTGTGAAAAAGAGTTTGCTCTATTCCAGATTTATTTTCTTTTTTTGTTCTTTTTGCATTTTTATCAGATCCATCCATCCATCCATCCAGTTTTTATTTTTAAGGGAAAACCAAATCCAAACCTACATTGCCCTGTGTGTAAAGTCTTAGCCTCTTCTGTTCAAACATAACTTAACTGTGGTTTATCACACCTCAGTTAAATTTTTCCAGCCACACCCAGGCCTGATTGTTGCCACACCTGCTCAATATCACTTAAATGGGTCCATTTCTAAAGCTCTGGGACCCCAGCGAACCACAGTGAGAGCCATTATCCGCAAATGGCGAGTGACCAAAAATACTCCAAGAGCACAGCTACTCATCCAAGAGGTCACAAAAGACCAAGAACTGCAGGCCTCACTGGCCCCAGCTAAGGTCATGACTCCACCATAAGAAAGACACTGGGTAAAAATGGCCTGCTGAGTTCCAAAACCACTGCTGAGCCAAAAGAACATTAAGGCTCATTTACATTGTCGTAGACGTCCTGATGATGCCAAAGACTTTTGGGAATTTACTCTGTGGACTCACAAGACTAAAGGTGTGTGTTCTATTACATCTGGAGTCAAAGTAACACAGCAGTTCAGAAAAACAACATCATACCAACAGTAAAATATGGTGGTGGGGGTGGTTGTGGTGGGGGTGGTTGTGGTTGTGGTGGTAGTGGTTGTGGTGGTGGATGTGGTGGTGGTGGTGGATGTGGTGGTGGTTGTGGTGGTGGTTGTGGTGGTGGTAGTGGTGGTGGTTTTGGTGGTTGGTGTGGAGTGGTGGTAGTGGTTGTGGTGGTTGTGGTGGTAGTGGTGGTGGTGGTGGTGGTGGCTGTGGTAGTGGTGGGTGGTTTTGGTGGTAGTGGTGGTGGTGGTAGTGGTGGTGGTGGTGGTTGTGGTAGTGGTGGTGGTTTTGGTGGTTTTGGTGGTAGTGGTTGTGGTGGTAGTGGTGGTGGTGGGGGTGGTTGTGGTTGTGGTGGTGGTTGTGGTGGTGGTAGTGGTGGTGGTTTTGGTGGTGGTAGTAGTGGTAGTGGTGGTAGTGGTTGTGGTGGTTGTGGTGGTAGTGGTGGTGGTGGTGGTGGCTGTGGTAGTGGTGGTGGTTTGGTGGTGGTAGTGTGGTAGTGGTGGTGGGGTGGTTGTGGTTGTGGTGGTAGTGGTTGTGGTGGATGTGGTGGTGGTGGTGGTTGTGGTGGTGGTGGTGTTGTGGTGGTGGTGGTGGTGGCTGTGGTAGTGGTGGTGGTTTTGGTGGTAGTGGTGGTGGTGGTAGTGGTGGTGGTGGTTGTGGTAGTGGTGGTGGTTTTGGTGGTTGTGGTGGTATGTGGTGGTGGTAGTGGTTGTGGTAGTCGTGGTGATTTTTGGTGGTGGTGGTAGTGGTTGGTGGTAGTGGTGGTGGTTGTGGTGGTGGTGGTGGTATGTGGGTTATTGGGTGGTTGTTGGTGGTTGTGGTGGTGGTTGTGGTAGTGGTGGTGGTTTTGGTGGTAGTGGTGGTGGTAGTGGTGGTTGTGGTGGTGGTAGTGGTGGTGGTGGTGGTTGTGGTAGTGGTGGTGGTTTTGGTGGTTGTGGTGGTAGTGGTGGTAGTGTGATTATCTGCGGCTGTTATGCTGCTTCAGGACCTGGAAGACTTGCTGTGATAAATGGAACCATGAATTCTGCCGTCTCTCAAAGCTCCTGAAGGAGAATGTCCAGCCTCAAGTTGAAGCGAACTACTCTGGTTCTGCAGCAGGACAATGAATATTAAGACTTTAGAAGTGGTCTAGTCAAAGTCCTGACCTGAATCCTATTGAGATGCAGTGGCATGACCTTAAAAAGGCGGCTCATACTCGAAAACCCTCCCAATGTGGATGGGTGGGCCAAAATTCCTCCACAGCACTGTAATAGACTCTTCCCAAGTTTTTGCAAACGCTTGATTGCAGTTGTTGCTGCTAAGGGTCCCAAAGAGTTACTCGGTTTATGGGGCAATTACTTTTTCACACAGGGACATGTATGTTTGGATTTTGTTTTCCCTCAATAATAATAATAATAATAATAATAATCTTCATTTAAAAAATACATTTTGTGTTTCGTTGTGTTTAAATTTGTTTGATATGAAACATTTGAATATCACAAACATATAAAAAAAATTCACCCTGTAGCATTTCATTGTTAAAATAAAAAAACGGTGTAAATCTTCAATGTATGAATAATGTAAAGTAGTAGTATTGAAGAGTATAGAATGTGTTGTTTTTGTCAATATCATCAAAGCAAGAAAGTATTACAGTAATACTTACCTAAATCCAGAGTAGGGTGAAACACAAATGTGCGAGACAAAGCTGAGACAAAAAGTTCTTATCACAGCACTTATTTTATTGTGGCTAATTAGATGTGAAATAAGATACAAGAATGAGACAGATGAATTTTGACATAACTTGTGCTGTTCAGTTCACAATTTCTCCACATCTTTATTGTTATTATTTATTTTCATTCTGTTTCTTTGCTGACATTTTAGCTCTGCTTTTTTCACCAGCGTTAAACCCGATATCTTTATCTTGCAATATCTTTCCGTGATCTACATTGTCCTGAACTGGTTGTCGGCCCGTTCTTCCCACAGTGTGTTTTTTTGAGTCTCAGACAGTGGGGTCCACAGATGGGCAGCAGGGATGGGGTGAAGTTGGCAGCGTTTTGGGGGGAGTTGTCTCGGTGAGGGTGCGGACGGGGGATGGGGCCGGGCAGATTGCAGGCAGTGGCTCCAATTCAAATGATCCCCGGACTAACTGGACATGAGCCGTAATTGACTGGACAATAAGACGGAGGGGACGGCATCGATCTGTATAGCGAAATCCCGTTGTCAAGGCTGTGAGGCGTTGTATTCAGTGTGTTGTTTTGTTTCATCACACACACTTACTAATGCCATATTGTCTATTATTAGGATATTTCCTTGTTTTCATGATACTGATCTCCCAAATCATGAAACATTCTTAAGTATGTCAAGTTAAATACAAAGTACATGTTTTATATTCAAATTTGATTCAATTTCACTCTCTTTTCGGTGTGGTGTGGTTTTGTTCACACTGGCACAGAAACCACATCAACACTGGAACTAAACTGAGTCTGAACGGGACCGAACCAAGACGACGTCAGGACTGACCATCAGTATAGCATTAAAGTCATGTATTATTTATTTCCGGAACAAGTGGAAAACCCTTCTCCAGAAAAGTTAAAAATCCATATTTTTTGGATGTATTTCTCCCCTGGATGTCTGAAAGCGTCATCAGACACCTTTTAAGTCAAACCACAGCTCCAGCTCTGTACTCCTGACCAAGATCCTGCTCGAGACCTGCTGACGGCCCCTGGACACTGGACCCTCCATTCCCCTCGTTACAGTGACACAGTAGCTCTGCTAATAAAACATGGGTCAAATGCGGAAGACGGGGGCTTCTGGTTGTTGCGTGTTTGTGTGTTTAATACTACAAGATTCTTTTAACATGAAATCTTCTATAGTGAGCCTTTTACCCTTTTACATGACCCCTGCTTTGGCTTGTACTTAGTATTGAACTAAACATAAGTAGATCATCATGTTACATTTTGTTCATTTAAACTGCAATAGTAATCTAAAATGGCTTAGTAATAGAAGCCCACTGACTTCCTGTTGAAAACTGCAGAACTGATAAGCCCCGCCTCTTCCTAGTTGTTTATACACATCTCACTGTAACAAGCGGCGGATTGACATGTTTGAAAAGTGTTGACTGTGTTTACATGCGCACAAATAACCTGTTTATTAGCAGCGCTCCGGTTATGGCAGTGTTCTGGATGCGGCGTGTACATGCGCCCAGAGGAACCAGGATACTCGTACCTCTGTATACATGCAGCATCTGAATAATCTGAATGTCTAGAGTGGTAACTATAGCAACATTGGCACGCATGTGGCAAAGAGCTAAACATGTTAGCAACTTTGCGAACTTATGACTTTTTAGCGCACGTCTTTGGCTCACGGGGGCCGAGATCCATTCACGTAAGAGCACGAGACGGAGGAGCACAGTCACAACAGGGAAAGACCTTTTAACAGCAGAGTCCCACTGCGTCAGTTCGGTCTGAGAGCAACACAGGCCGCCACACAGGTTAGTCTGCTGTTTAAGACGGCGGTATTTTACAGTAGACAACTTAAATGATGATATGATAAAATAATACAGCCCTGTTTGCACACGCTCAGTACAGCAGCACTGGTGAGAAATCAGGATACTGCGTTTACACGCCACAGCATTCTGGAATATCGGATTATCCCAGTGAGAATTACCCGGTTCCTCATTCAACAGGATACTGTCATCTCTGATCAGGATATGGTGTTGACATGGACACACACAAAGCCCAGGATACTTAAAAAAAACCTGATCATAAACGGGTTATTCGTGTGCATGTGAACGCACTCTGTGACATTTTACACCCTGTGTCACTCAGCACATGCGCCTCGCCGACCAGATAAATAAAGTCTAAAGATGCTCAAAGATCATTAAAGTTGGTTGTGCATAATATGTCTCCTTTAATTAACCCTTTTTTGTCATGTTTCATCTTTATATATTATGTGTACATATGTTTGTTTTTCCCCAGTGCAACATTAAACTTGTATATTGTATATGTTTTTATCGCCCAAAAACACCCTGCGAAACGTACATGCTTACTGAAGTGGGGTCGCCTCTCCACAGATCTGAGTTGTAAGTTGCTCTGGGGGCATCACCTGCTTGTCTCCATTGTGATACATAAGTTTAATGCCGTGATGTGTTCTAGGCGTCACAATGATGGAAACAAGCATGCGGCTGCTCCTCCATTAAAACAAGAACGCACCTTTGAACTGAATTTGTAACAACATCAATAACCGAGGCAAAAAGCAATAAAGTAAGTATTTTACATCTGTATTTCCATAATTTTTTGGTAATGAGCCAAGTAATCACAACTTTCATGCATTATTGATTAGTTGTTTGTCTAACGTTGTGTTCTTAATGCCATGATTGATCACTAATTGGTAAATCATTATGGTGCAATCACACAGGAATTAGTTCTGATTTAAATGTAAAAAAAAAAAAATAGTGGATCTGATTCTTCCATTTTCTATTTCTCTCATACAGAAGTGCATGTTTATAATCTCCCCCAATTATCTCTCTAATTACATCTGAGTTAGTGCATGAAAAATGAGGTTTCCAACGCGGCTAAAGACTTCAAATCTGCAGCGCTCATGATCGACATAAGTAACACTGCTCACAATATGTTCTTCCTCCAGCAAGTTAATTAGCAGATTATGGAGTTAGTGTTCCATAGCGCCCAGGGTGATCGGCCAATGCAAAGAAACCTGTCCTATTTTATTCAAATGTCAAAATGAATCACATAGATACTGAGCTGAAATGTCCATAGGGAATCAATAGGACTAATGGTGAGAGCTTAAAATATCTATTCGAGGATAAAACAGATAAATGTATTGTAAAGATTGTCTTCTTATAGGACTTTATGGCATTCATGTCTGGAACGCTGCACTATTTTGATCGATCAAATAAACACAAGTATAAAGAAATGTAACAGTATGAAGCATAAAACCGTGTTATTTCTTCATCATAAGCCAACAGGTAAAGGTGAGTTATGGTGTATGTTTGGGATGCTAATAAAGTATAGATATATAATTAAGTATAATATAGTAAGTCCTTCATCCGTGTACCATTTTGCTTTTTTTTTTTATTACACTTTATACCCGGTTTAATACTCTAACCATGTTTTTGTTTTGTTTTTTTACGATACGGCGGGGGGGAAAAATGGCTTTCCGTGTTGATTTCATGAACATAAACAATATAGACTCTTATTCACGTCAGTTTAACACGAAAAATAGTCACATTTGTTTCTCTCGAAGTCTAAACTCTGCTCCAAACAGCCACTGACAGACGTGCAGCTGTAGATATCGTCCTTTGACAACTGAAAATGACAAAAACCTTGGTTAAAATTCGATTAATTGACATATATAGACAATAATAGCGCACGCAAACTCCCCTCAGAGACGCTCGAACCCAGGACCTCCAGGCTGTGACGTGAGAGCTTTGGGCTGCGTTCACTCTTGTCCTTTGGTGGGTCCAGTTCGGTCCAAATTTAGTCCCAGTTTGATATTTCACAGTCTACGTGAAAGTGTGAACGCACGTCTGACCACTGCTCCCAGCATTTTCGTTCAAATCCACGTTATTTACATGGCACATTTTATTAACAGATGGTTTCCAAAGTGCAGCACGAACATAAAACAATTTAAAAAACAACAACAAACGGAATAACAGGTGCTTTTTGTCCTGACAATAAGCAGGTAAATGCGACGACAGGTGAAATGTGCAAACTGTTGACGGGATGAGGGTGGTCATTATGTTATGGCTCATCGACATCAAGTTGTATTATTGTTGAAATGTGTTGCATATCGCATCCGGCAATTACAAGAGAATACGAATTGAATGTTTTTAATGAATTAATTTTAAATCGATACGCCTATTAATATCCAAACGATGTGCTGTGTGGATCAACAAACGTAATTAAGTGGGAAAATATGACATCATACATTAAGTCAAGATTTTTTGAATGGAAAAGGCAATTAAATACTCTTTACAATTTCTATATATATATATATATATGTACTTGGACTTAGACAAACTTTATTGATCCACAGTAGCTCACACATCAACAACAACAAAGAGCAAAGAGATAGCAAAGATATTTAAAAAAAACAATTAAACTAGAACAACAGGAAGCTCCTTTGGGGTTTAGTTTAATTCTTTTTTTTTTTTTTTTTTTTGACATAATTGTTTACCTGGATGTTTCCATAAAACCTTCATTCAATTAATTAAGAATGAATGGTCATAACAATTCAAAAATAATTAGCAAGTAGTAGGGGAAAAAATGGCCAAATACAGACCACCGCGTGTCAAATAAAAACAATATATCATGGTTATGCAAGAGTTACAGTGCACCAATGAGAATAGCTTTGACATGACATAAGCTTATCTCAATATGACAACAGTAATAGGCTATTTTGACTCATTTGTTTCATTGGCCAGAACCACACAGCGCCCCAACCGCAAACCAATGGTGATTCTGTTGCGCCACAAACAACCAGCCAAATGTGTGCGAAACTATGGGAGCCGTTAGCCCTCCCAAACTAAGTCCCGCTGCGTGTGTGTACAGTAATGCCAGGATGGGAGCGGGGAGCGGGGGAGGGGGTAACGGGGGAAAAAAGAAGAAGAAAAAGGAAAAAAAAAAAAAGAAAAGAAAAAACGCCACCAAGCTCATCACCACCACCAGGCAGCGACCGACTGACTACTGCTGGGCATGTTGACGGAGGAGAGGAGGAAGAAAAGTGAAATTGACAGCGAAGGGGCGACGGTCCGCTGCGCTGCGCTCAAGTACATGTCTACGGTGTGAGCGAGGGGCGAAGGCAAAAAAAAAAGGGGGAGGGTACCACTTTGTCACAGGCTGCTATGTAGATTAACCTTTCAATTAGTAGTTATCGGGCTCCTCCGCGCGTCTCCATGCGCGCAGCCCCGTGTGCGGGATTACATTCGGATACGTACAACAACGCGCAAAAAGAAGGAAAAAAAGAGAAAAACATCCCCGGGAAGCGTTAAATCTACGCGGTGACGCTCCTTCTCTCTCCATCGACCATGATTATGAAGAGCGGGATCCGACGTGGGCAAACTTGAAGAAGGTAAACTACATATTTGTGCCGTCTTTTCACGCCGCGTCGCTTGCATCCAACGCCACACGTACCGAGCGTTTTTAGGAACCCGTCTGCCCGGTGCATGTGCGGGGGGGAAAAAAGCGTTACGCGTTACGCAAAAGGACTCCCGTGTGTGTTCGTTTTTGCGAGATTTCCGAGCAGCAAACTTGTATTCCCCCCTGAATCGCGTTTTCTTCGCCTCCGGGGGGCTCGCTGTTCCCCCCGCCGTCATGGGAGATATTTGATAGTTAACGGTGATAAAGAGGTCATGCCATCGTTACGCGCGGAACATGACGTTAATAATGGACGCTGGTAAACACACAGCCCACTTTTCATCGCTTTCATCGGCTCGATCTCTTTACGTTAGACGAGTGCGTTTTGCAAGAGCAGAATAGACATGGGGGGGAAAATAAGGTGCTTTTCGTCAGCTTGCGTTAAACACACACTCTGGGGGGAAGAAAAAAAAACACATGCACGCAAAATGGCACGTCATTAATAAACGGGTTTCACTTTAAGTTGATCCTTTCCTTTGCAGGTTTTAGGCAAACAGATGATAGATTTAACAAACAGCCAATTAAAGTCTAAAATGATCTAAATCACTTTCAAGTGTAACCAACTGTTTCAAGGAGGAATATGGATTAAGGTGGGACGGCGCTAAACGAGCCGCTAATGGGGTCATAAATTAGCGAGTGTAATTAATTCCGGGCTGATTCGCGTTTGTTTTTTCTCGTTTTAACACGGTAATAAAGTGCTGTGGAAGCGGGTTTAGGCGGTGCTTTGAGAGAGCGAGTGGGAGCGAGAGTCGATGTGGTTACGTACACCCCCCCGCCCCACCACACACCCCCCCCGCGCGCCGCCAACCTCACCCAGCCCTGCCCCCCCCCAACCCCTGAGCTAAGCGGTGTCAATTCATCTCCGTCGCCAACCTTAAGAGGGGTCAATTGAGTGAAGTGACGGATGATACAGCCAATGGCGCGCGCTCTTAGGGTGAGCTCATACATAAAGATTGACACACACGCTTTATCAAACCAGAAATCGGATCTTGTCTTCGCAGCCAATATTGACGTAGCGAGAGGAGAGGCGCATTAGCGTAGGTGCGCTTTAATGACACTCCATTGATTGTAATAAGCGTCATGTCGGATTCATGTAACTGCAACATTGTTACAAAATGGCGACTGTTAGGTGACATCAGTAACGCCGCTGCTGGCAACTGCTTGTCATCTCCCCGGCGGAAGGAGCAGCGCGCCGAAGGACGCGAGGGGGGAAGCCAACCGCGGAGAGCTCAACTCCCCGGGGTTAGTTGCGCAGTTTTACCGGTTCTCGCGCGCGCGTTGTTGTCGTGGCGGCACGTTTTTGCTTTTCGCCGTTCGTTTTTTTTTTTTTTTTTTCCCTACATTTTTTTTTCCTACATTTTTTTAATTGCGCTGTCAAGAAGTAGAAGTAGAAGCGTCACAATTCGGCCCGGCGAACGCTTTTGGACTGTGTCACCGACGGCGCACTGGGGGGTGGGTGTTGGGGTAGAGGGGGGTAGAGGTTGGGTAGGTGGGTGGGTGGGGGGGGGGGGGACGGAGCTGTCAAAAAAGTGCGCACTGCCGCCGGGGCCAAACTTACAAGACACGGCGGCATCTTTCACTTTAGCATTTAGCTCGCGCCTGTGCACGGGATGACACGCGACATTGCAGTGTTGGAACAACTTCCCCGCGTGCTCCCGAGTAGGTTGAATTATTTAGCACGCACTGTCACTTTTACGCGGAGTCTCGAAGTTTCCACGCGTCTTTCTAAAGCAGAAGCCCGAAGAAGGAAAAGGGCATCTGTGGCTGTGCCTGTGCGGATTAATGGTGTGAGACCGTGGATTAAGTCGCTTTAATTTCTTTTGCAGCCTTGACAGCTCCCGCATCTGTTTGGACCCATCTGCTTTTCGTGTCTTCTGCACATCTTAAAGAGTAACTGCAGACCTCCGCTCCTCCTACGCCGAGATTTTTCTGTTGAGGGAAAACTGAGTGCGTTAAAGTGGGCCACGGGACGAAGGCATTCCTAGACTGCTGTGGAATGCGTTGCTGTGCAGTCCTTGCAAACTTGGTAGCTATATTGCAAGTGTGCGCACAAGTCGTTTGGCCCTAAAATATGTCCAAATGAATGAAGGAAAAGCAGGTGCAGGAGACATCATTTGCCATAGCGTTGAGGGAATGCTCGAAATACAATTATAGACTTGCTTTTTATAGAGTTGCACTTAATAGACTGTTTATTTATGTCTAATAAGAGTAACAAACGCTGTATTTACTTTCACCGACTTCATTTGACATCTATATTGTCTCTTATTGACTTACAATTTGAGATTGGCTACTTACAGTGTCAACAAAACTAGCATTTTACGGGCGTCCAATATCATTATCTTCGTTATTGTCCTTTTATTAGTGGCTGTATAATGTTGACGTTTTCGTACTGACTGATGCTATTTCCTCAGTGATAATGTGATATAACATTGCTTATTATTATTGCATGTTATTGCATGGAGCTCGTGACCTAGAGACGACCCCAGCAAACCGGGAAGTGATGTACTCAACCCTTTGTCCACACACTTCTGTGTTTGACTGTTTTCGAGCTGCAGCATGAGCAGGAAAAGCTCTGTGTTAAACTGACTGTACTGTGCAAGCGTTACATCTGACGGATTTGATTTAGAAAATATACAAAACATATTCAAATTTTGACGTTAGAAATGGCCGGGTGAAAAGCCTTGACTGACCTCTGCAAAGGCACTTGCCCAGTGTATTGCAATGTACAGTGTCCAGACCCACATTCAAGTCAAAGACAGTTCAGGGGTAAATTCTATTTCTGCTGAGTCACAAATCCACATTGTGATTTAAAAAAAAGAAGCAAAGCAAAACCTAATAATGTTTAGAGTTAAGAAAGTTAAAAGGTATTTTTAAATGGCTTTAAAATTAGACTTATACTTCTAAAATGTGATGTTTCTAAGTTTTTGGGGATAATCTGGATGAATATGTCAAGACAATATTTCGAAATGCTTCAGTAATGTGCTTGATGTGCCCATAAATGTCTTGGTTGAGGTTTAAGTATCGCGCAAAACACGACTTTTGACTGCATTTCATATTTTCAATCATGGTCAATATACTTCTGATTTAGCATATGTCAAAACAAACAACAAAGCGATATTATACTTCAAATACATTTACAATAATGTACTAATTCAATGTCATTCCTATGTCCATATTAAATAAACAAATGCACAAAATTCTTGAAAATGCGTATAATGGTCTTACTATCTAACTTTTTTTTAAAAAATATTCTGTTTCTCCTCAGATTTGATCCCCCTCGACACCACCTTCAAACGACTTTAGTGGATTTTACCAGTGCCAACAGCTAAAAAACAAAACCTTGGATTGAGGTCATTGTGTGGATGTCACTTTGGAACCCAACTTTTTGACCTTTCCGAAGGATGTGGATATATTCCTTCTTCTCTAGCTGTATGGATTACTTATTATTACTATCGTTTGCAATTGTCTAACCATGGTAAAACTCGCAAACCCTCTGTACACGGAGTGGATTCTCGAGGCAATACAGAAAATCAAGCGGCAGAAGCAAAGGCCGTCGGAGGAGAGGATATGCCATGCGGTCGGCACTTCGCACGGACTCGACAAGAAAATCGTCCTCGAGCAGTTGGGATTAAGCGTTCACGATGGGTCTATTCTCAAGGTCACCAACAAGGGGAGCACTTCTTACAAAGACCCCGGAAATCCTGGAAGAGTTGGAGCGCTCGCGCAACCGGCAATCGCGGCCGCCGTACCGACAAAGGAATTTAAGTGGGATTCCCAAGACCTGCGTCACGTTGATTGGAATAAAATACTGAAGCGTGCGATCGAAGGGTTGGATGATACGCACGGTTCCTCTCTGAAAAATATCGAGAGGTATCTGAGAAACCAGAGGGATTTGGCCAAAGTCGCCGGCAACCCCGCTTTCGGGCAGAGGTTGCGGCTAGCGGCGAAGCGTTCGGTGAGTAACGGCAGGCTGTTGAAAAACGGCCCGCGCTACAAGCTCGGTCCACAAGGGGGCGGCGCGGAGCAAGGCAGGGGGCACTCCCGCGGCACCAGCACGTCCACGTTACTGCTGACGACGGTGACGCTCCTCCCGCACGAGCGTGACCAGGTGAGAGCGCGGTTTTGCAATCGTCACATGTTTTGTCGTAACTTAACGGCCATTTTCACCGCAAGTTCCTCTGCTCTTATTGGTCGATTTTTTAAAAGCGGTCCAGAATTTTCAGGTGTCAGAAGCTAGAAAATGTACGAAAATGGTCTTCACAAGTCTTGACTAGCCAAATGTGTCCGCAGTGGTCTTCAAACTTCCAACTGGTGGAATTCCGGCTTCTCCTGCAGACACTAAGGGCCTTTTCAGAGTCAGAACAAGTTGAACATGTTTCGGCCATTGGTGCAACATCTGTCTTTATGTTTTGGTCCTGTGTCTTGGGTTTCATACTTGTTTGCAACTCTATTTTAGTCCATTTCTGAGTCCAGATTTAGTCTCGGTGATACCTGGAAACCCAAACGTTTAAAGAGGTGTTACTTAGTGTGGAAAGTTTGAGAACTTCCGTGCGGCTGTTGCATGTTCTCCTCGGGTGTTTCTTTTGAGTTCTCCGGTTTCCCCATCAACCTGAAACACGCACAATGGGTCAAATCCTCCCGAACAAGTCTGACTCAAGATGTGGAGATGGGTCTTTAAGGTCCTTCAGTTTGGCTGTCCAGTTCTCCTGGCAGGTTTCCCACAGTGGCATTGAAGGTTGGCTCAAATATAGAAGACATATTTCCCTATTGAGTTGAATAAAGAGCACCATAACCCAGTGTTTCCCATCAATCGAGGAGACTGTGAAGGGTCCACGAAGTCTAAAAACAACCCTGACTATACAAGGACATCACAAAAGCACACTGTCTTGCTTTTTGCATTGTCATTATGTAGAACTGTAGATATTATTGTGAATGTTGTATTGAAGATGTGGGAAATTTGAATACCAGCAATACTTTGTTTAATTGTAAAAAAAAATGCTACAAAAAGAGCTGATTACGGTATGTCAAAAAGTGAAAAAGCGCTATGTTGTAAACTTTTAAATAAGGGTATACTGTGATATTAGTCTGATGATTAAACCGCAACTAATTAGTTTAAAGACATGTTTTAACACATTTCTAGTATGTCCAGTAGTATTTCGGAATACTTAAACGTAACTATACTGTTAAAAAAAGACTGCTTGGTTATTAAGTGTAGGCAATAAGATACATTTATACTCCACAAATTGTTTTAGAGGAAATTATTGATATACAAATGTAGAATATAATGCCTTTTATGGGAAACACTGCCAAAACTCGTACAGGTAAAATAAACGACTGAAGATGTTGATGAGTTTGTTGTCGGACGACGAGATCGCACACCGAGACACGACTCTCTGGCCTCTCTATTTAAGCGCGTTACTGTTGGCGGCTTTGAACTTTGAACTCCGTCGCACCCACCGGGGAGACGTCCAAACAGGTAAACGCATTTCATCCCTGTGCCTTCGTTTCAAGATTTTGGCTCGAAAATTGGCCGTGTCAAGCATGGCAGTTGCTTCTTTTCAAGTGGACAACGGGTCCTTTTGTGAGGCCGTCTCTTCACAATGAGGAAGTAGCACAAAATAAACAAGAAAGACTAAAAAACATTGCTTTCGTGTTAATGGCGTAATGGCGTAACGGTAAACAATACGTTGCCTTTAGTAATATTTGTTTTCCATTAGACCTGTTTGCTCTGTGGCAAAGCCATGGAGTTCATGACTAAGCAGAAGCACAAATATAGAAGATGTTTCAGTATTTGTTCAAAGGGACGGTCCGGTCGCACTGGTTTGCCGTTTAGCACAATGCGGCGTGTTTTTCCCCTCGCCAAGAATCTAATGGGTTACATGGTCAACAGAGTCATAAGATTCCATTTGCCGTGTATTTGAATAGGCTGTTTTATGCACGTCACTGTTTGGTCATTGTGGGCTTGTGTTTTATAAAATGTTTGCTCCAGAGGTGGATAGTAGTCGGTTATATTTGCTTTACTTTGTATTTACTTTTCAAGCAATCGTATGTCCTAGAGTAACTTGGTGACACTACACTTTTACTCCTACTTGAGTAAAAACGTTCAATGATTATTTGAACGTTTGGGTTTCTTGCACCGCTTCTTCAGATATGATTTGGTTTTTCTTTTACCAGATTTTGGGCATTAATTGTAGTTTTTTGTGTCCTTCCATTTACATAAAGTTGCTCTTATTTAATAGTTTCCCCAAATGCTTTTACTCATTTCTTGGACCACTACTTTGTACTTTTTCTTGAGTTGAGTTTGAGGTTTGGTTTGGGCCAATTTAACCAGTTATTATTTTATTTTCACCAGCTGCATCCAATAAAATAGATCAATTATAGAAAAACCGTGATGTACTTGAAGTTTAGATCTCTACAAGCATTATCTGAAACTCGTGGGATTCTTGTACAACTTTTGTCAGTTTATGTTTCCGTCTTCTCCCAGACGTTGAAGCTCCTGGAGTTGTTTACAATGTGCACTCTCAACACGATCCTACTATGTAAACATGTATTGCAAATCTAATTGCAATATTTTACAGACAAATCACAATAATTTACAAAATGATATATCTAAAGATGACAGAAGTAGTCACGATACACGGAACGGGCTTGATACTTGATGTTTCGAGACCGCAATGACCGCTCTTTAGCCAACAATCTGTCTTTTTCAACACAAAAGTACCGGTAGTACTTTCTTTTTTATACTTGTCTTGTACTAGTTCTTATAAAGCTCAAGCTCATTCTAAAACTGTCCAGGAAAGGTCACATTTGTTCCTGTTCGTGTGATTCTTTTTTGTATAGTAGAGCTGCACGGCATTGGAAAAGATTGTGATATGACTGTTATTATGTTTTAATATTTTAAAATGTGCACGCCTTAATTTGCAAGTCAAACTGTCAAAATAAAAATGTATAAAAGCAAGACGAAGGCTGACTTCAACACCTGCTGTGCTCCTCGGGATGAAAAGTTGTGGTTCCGTTGTTCCGATTTGTTTGCATTCATGTGCTTTTTGTCTCGGGAAGTCGCGATTTTGATGTGACCAGTAATAAACAATAGAATGCACTCTTTTACAACGTTTAATAGAGCTTTTGTTGTTAGCATTTGCCAAGACTAAACGTTAGCTAGATATTTGTTTTATGGAAAGCATCTTACCGTTTTTACTTTAGCTAGCTAACGTTACACCTTAATTTCATGTGCTTTTTGTCTCGGGAAGTCGCGATTTTGATGTGACCAGTAATAAACAATAGAATACACTCTTTTACAACGTTTTTATAGAGCTTAACCAGTAAGTTTTGTTGTTAGCATTTGCCAAGGCTAAATGTTTAGCTAGTTTATTTGTTTTATGGAAAGCATCTTACCGTTTTTACTTTAGCTAGCTAACGTTACACCTTAATTTCATGTGCGCTTTTTGTCTCGGGAAGTCGCGATTTTTGATGTGACCAGTAATAAAACAATAGAATACACTCTTTTACAACGTTTTATAGAGCTAACCAGTAAGTTTTGTTGTTAGCATTTGCCAGGCTAAATGTTAGCTAGTTATTTGTTTTATGGAAAGCATCTTACGTTTTTACTTTAGCTAGCTAACGTTACACTTAATTTCATGTGCTTTTTGTTCGGGAAGTCGCGATTTTTGATGTGACCAGTAATAAACAATAGAATACACTCTTTTACAACGTTTTTAATAGAGCTAACCAGTAAGTTTTGTTGTTAGCATTTGCCAAGGCTAAATGTTAGCTAGTTATTTGTTTTATGGAAAGCATCTTACTGTTTTTACTTTAGCTAGCTAACGTTACATCATAATTTCATGTGCTTTTTGTCTCGGGAAGTCGGGATTTTGATGTGACCAGTAATAAAACTACAGAATCCACTCTTTTACAGCGTTTACTAGAGCTAACCAGTAAGTTCTGTTTGTTGTTAGCGTTTTCCAAAGCTGAACGTTAGCTAGTTGTTTTTTACTTTACCATTCCAACGTTACATCTTAATTAATGAATTCTTTTTGCACAAATATGTTGCTCTTATCCTTGGACAACCCCTGAATGTAGAAAAGTTTGGTCAAAGCGCTGAAATGCTTCAGATAATTTATCGAATGTTGGTCAGCTGATGTTGGTCCGTCTCCAAACAGCAGGCGACGTCAGGTGTTGGAAGTCGGGGAGCGGTTTTTGACCCGAGTTCTTTCGCGTTCTTTTCATTTTTCAACTACATGAACACAGCGTGAATCAAGGCTTATTTAGGATTTAGTGAGGTAAAATCTGCCTTTGTCATCCAAAAATAAACAGTCAGTTTATGTCAAATGGAGAACCTTGGTGTATTTGTGATATATTTAGTTTGTTATACAGTATTGATTACTGTGTTATGTGTGTTATGTGTCATTACTTTTGCGATTACTCATTACTTGTGCAGTTTTAGTATTGATAGTATCTGGTTGTTGATGCTTTGGACAGCCCTAGACCGAAGCCATTTGTTGTGGTCTATTTCAATAAAGTTATATTTCTCAATTTTGCGTTGTCAGCATTATTTTAATCACATGTATTGAAACAGTAACCTAAACAAACTAGAAACGCAGATTTAATTTAATTGTGAGGTGTTTTTATTTGTGCTTCATGAATGTTGCATAAGTAGCAAAAGCCCTAAACTTCACTATTTTAGCTTACATTCGTCACCTTTTTTGCAATGTTTAAGCGAGTACAATGAATAAATCACAGTTTTTTGGTGCGTTTGCTAAGGCTACGTGTATGGCTATGTTTTTGTTTTTGTATTGCAAGTTCAAAACAACTTTAAATTCACCGGGATAAAAGATCTGATGTCTTTGTCATACATCAGATTAGACGTTTCCCAGAAGACACATGAATAACTGTGGTTAAGAGACAAACACACACATTGTGCACTATTTACACGACACATTGACTTGCTTTTATTTGGTCTTGGGTTGTCTACAAATCAGTACCAAGACACTAATCAAGACCAAAACTAACACTGAAACTAGATACTTAATTGAACAAATGAAATAATTGTAGATAATTTGCACAAAAACTTCTTTTCTGAATTGTTTTGAAAGACCACTTGCTAATATTTAAAGAAACTGCTGATTATTTTGTGTTGTAAATTATATTCTAGATTTATTTATTTATTCATGATATATTTTTTAATTATTTCAACTTTATTTATATTTTATTGTGTTTACATTTATTTTTTTATTATTTCTCTATAGAACTATAACATTTGAACAGCGAGTCAAATAAGTAACTTCCATGACTAATTATAGTCATAATAAGTGTTCAAATCTGCTATTTATCACAGTTTCATGTTTAACAATATTATACATTTAGAAAAGGGTTCATTGGGATTATTAGGTTTGTGTTATTGTGTCAATATTTCCATTTATTTATTGTGATATTTTTTCTATATTAATATATCACACTTCCAAATTGTGTCAGTACATAAGAACAGCAGAAGAATAAAAATGTAAGGTAACATTTAAATTTAACTACAATACAAGAATATACTTTTAAAATACAAAAAGGTGTCAAAATAATTACATATTGAATATTATTATTGTATTAAAAATGGAGAATATGAAGCCTTTTCCTTTGGTATAGAAATCAAATTAGATTTTTAAGTTTTGTGACAACACTCATTTGCATTTCTGTTCTCTAGAGAAGTAGTTAACATATATTAGCAGAACAAAAATGTAGTAATTCAAATAGTTTAAGTCAGACAATATTATTCAAACGACATCAACTCAAAACAAAGAGGGGGAGAAACAGGACTTGAGGGAATAGTGAGAAACTAGCATGTAATTGCAGCTTTAGCGCGGATGTCAAATGTGATTCTCCGAAAAGGTTTCCTCAAACGTTGCACAGATGAGCCGTGATTTTGGACCAAATCTGACCTGAAAAACAATGAGGAAAGATGCATGTGTTTGTTGGGCCGTATGAATAATTTAGTTTCAGCGCTCGCAGTCAGAAAGTCGATCCATTGATGCTACTTTTTTTCACAGAGATTTTGTGATGAAACTGCGCTGGGAGCCACGAATACTTAACATTTCTAGCAATATCTGCATTTGTTATGTTTTAAAATTCACTCCTTCAGTTGTGCAAATAAAAATCTTACTGTGCCGAATCGAGTTATAGGCTAAATTAGTAGCTGTTTAGACATATTCCGAATCCATTTATCGGTATGAATGTTGTGACGGAAAAAAATGGAACTGTGCAATTGTTAAAATGCATAAATTTTATGAAAAGAAACGTCACAAATTAACGATTATTCACGATTACTGGAACGAAATAAAAGCAAAATCCTTCATTTTTCTTTCATTCTAATACATCATCGCTGTTCCGTCAATACTTGACCGGCTTTACGAACGCAAAAGTAAAGTTACTGTGATACAAACTGCCAAATAAAACTCAGGTTCTACACCCACTCATCAATATCAAAAGTACGCATTCATTTAAATACTGTAAAATGACCAGAAATAGGACAAAACTGGACCTTGTGTGTGAATACTTTTGTTGGAACGGATCGATATCAGAACTAATAATAAAAGAAACAACTGATATTTTGTGCTGAAAAATGACATTGTACAGTCTTAAAAGATCATTGTGGTATTACCAAGTATTCAACCTTTGCCTTGGTTTCAAACATGAGCTTGAAATAAAGAATGACTAATGTCCGGCGAGAAGTAGTGCACGATTAGATGCATTAAGTAGTAGCTGCAGTGTTTCCTGTTGTTTATGTGCTTTTCTACAATTGTTTACTCCATTTGCTTTTTATGACGTCCGGTGCAAGCTAAATATAGAGCAGAGTTGCAGACTTATGCATTTGTCCGTGCACGATTCCCGCGGCTCTGTCACATTTTTAGTCTCGCTTTGAGCTCTCATCTCTCGCCGCGACGTCACCCGCGCAGACCCCCTTATCGAACGACGAGTCCATAGCATTGGACTGGTTGGAGGCGCAAGCGCGCGGATCCAGCCCGTCCTCCGCTCCCGCACCTCTGGCCCCCCCCCCCCTGAATATGAGCTCGGATAATCACAAAGTCATGCTGACAGTGTGTGGTAGGCAGTGTGCTCGCTGGCTTCCCATCGCTTATGTAACTCAACCCTAACGACCTTAAAGGATGTGACTGGCTCGTCTTGTGAGCCGCGCGGCGTTCCACCCAGCAGAATGGCGATATGCTACTGCTAATTTACTGTGCAAGGACAAAAAGTACACCTTGTTTTTTTTGTTTTTTGTGTGTGTGTGTGTGTGTGTGTTTGTTTGCTCATGCGCTGTGAGAAAAACAAGGAGGTGCAATATTTGTGGTTAGAGCTTGGTTTTGGTGACCTTTAAAAAGAGGAAATAAAACGCCAGTGCACAAACTTGCTGCCAGTTCTGTCCTGTTCTGTCCTGGCGTCTTGTCAGTTTTTTTGGGTACATTTAAGCCCCAGTGTGCGCGGCGAAACAGAGGGGCGTTTCAAAAAGAGATTTACAACGGAGAAAGGGATAAGAATAAGTGTGAATAAGTGTGAATGTTTAACCAGATTAAGTTTAGTTTGTCTAAGTGGCAGGGCTGTAGCCTCGTTGTTGTCTCGTCAATAAATTTTATTGGGATCATAAAGGATTTAAATGGACAGCAGGAGAAAGGGGCAGGTATGGAGTGAGTTAGCTGGGGTTTAGAGGATAAGTGGTGAGTTTCATCGACCCTTTTTGTACAAACAAATACACAGTTTACTATTATACTTCTTGTTGTTGTTGCCCTTTAGCTTGTGTTGTAGTCGACCAAGAATATCCTTAGTCGACTACAGCTCTACAGAATATACAAGTGCTGTCTTTGTGCTAGTCCCAAACTCAGATATTGTGTCAACCATCGATGGAGTTGTACAAATGATATCACCTGTCATTGAATACGTGAAAAATAGATCCATTTAATCCCATACTGTGAAGCATTGTCGGTATCTCCATAGTGATGAGCAGGAGGTGGACTCCCACAGGAAGTGCAATGCCAGGGTTTGCTCAGGAAGGAAACCAATGTCATTATTTCAGTATATTGTTCATGGATATGACCAGCCATTATGATAAATGTTAATTGTTTCTAGTCATTTATAGTAAGAACTTTGTTATAACCAGATGTGATATCAAGTAAAATGTACAAATCTGGTCATTTTATACAGCTCGCACTATACAATATTGACAAAAGGACAAGGTGAGACTCTTTTTTCCCTTTTTCTTCCAAAAGTCTGGGCCTGCTGCCACTATTGTCCAATCCAGAAACATTTATTCTGAGAAAATAAATGCTATAAAGATTGGCCTTTCAGTGTTTTCTTAAACTGGGAGTGGACTTCCGTACAGGCCTTTGTGCTAAGCACTGGTTTGTTAGCGCTGTAAAAGGCCACTCTGTACAGGCCGTACATTAGCCCGGGGCAGTGTGTAACATTTCATGGCATTTTAAAGAGGAGTCTGTGGGAACTAGGCTGTTTAGACTCTACACAGCTGCAGCAAACTGAGCAGTCATTCTTGTAATGTTTGGCATATTCAGGTACTTCAGATGCCCTTCCGTCACCACGTGTCCAGACCTGGTTTTGGTGCAAACTGATATTTTGCAGATTGCACAGTGACAGATCAGTGTGTGGTTTAGGTGTTTATTTTGCACATTGTCAAGTTTCTCATCTGGTGCAATAAAACAAGCAGAACGTTCGAGTGGTCATGTGAACTCTGTCGGCATTAGGTTCTCCTGTCGTCAGGTGTCGTTGCCGAGAACCACGACCCATCCAGATATTTACCTTGCACATTGATTGCACATTGACTTCATTCCGCCAGTCACAGTGTCATAGCAGCTCGCTCTCCAACCTTTTAAAGAATGTGGATTAACCTGACCATTTGAAGGCCTTTCTGCGTTCAGTCTGCATGTTGTATCAAAACATGTTAAAAAAAAAATCAAAATAAAAGGCAAGATTCCCAGATAATTTTGTGAACAAGGAAATAAAGACGTATTTGACATAGTGCGTATGTCAACAAACCATATCGTCTCAATTGTGTGGACATTATACCCACATTTATATTTGAACTAACAGTATTTCTAGTAGTAGTGTTTTGAATGTATTTGCTTTATGTGTTGGTCTAACAGTCGGTGCTATAGGGCTGCACAATAAATGGAATCGAAAGCAAGCAGACAACAGAATGTGCTCGGGAATAGAAAAACCTTATTGTACCTGTAGTTTAGACCTCTACAAACATGTTCTGAAATGCATGGTGTTCTTTCGTTAGTTCATCAGTTCATAGTTCAGTTTTCTCTCAAATATTAAAGCTGTTTACAATGTGCACTCGGAGCACGGTCCTACTATTTAACGACAGAAAAAATTGCAAAAATCTAATCGCAGCTACACTTGCAGTTAGCTCTTTTTCCACACAGCGTGCAGCTCTTGTGCGTGCGACAGTAGCAGCAAGTGTCCTCGTAGAGCTGTCACCTCACTTCCTCCAGTTTCACAGTGAATAATCAGGAAGTGACGCCGCACCTTTTGAGCTGTAAGAAGAGAAAAGGAGAGAAAGATGCGAGATCGTGGCTCCGGGAGGTCACAGCAACGCTCAATCCACTGCAGTTTGTTTGTCTTAAACGTGCACTCTGCAGTCAAACGATTATTTTTGGGATATTGTTCAACGTTGAGGCTTTTGAGATACATTATTAACCAAATTAAGGTAGAAATATGTTGACTGAAGGCTTCCAGATAGATAGGATTCACGACTATAAAGTGTAATATTGAGCAAAATCAGAAATCGTTTATTCTTTTTTGACATTTTGTTTTAATAATATCTGCGTCTTGGTTAAAAAAAAGGTCTTTTCGTGTGCGTTTCAGAGTCTATTTAGTCCAGATAACGATTACGATGATCAAAAATACGACTACAATTGCTTTTTATTGTCGACTAGTCACGATTTTAGTCAATTAATTGTTACAGCCTAGCTTCCTCTCGCATCAAAACTGAAATGACTGAACAGTTGAGCGACTCCTGTACGTATTTTTCTTTACATTGCTGTTTTTTTAAAATATATAACAGTATGGAGCTGCATATTAAACTGGTGGTCGTAATGTTTTGGTTGATTTTTTTTGTACTTGAGAGAGTTTGACACTGACTTTATCTTCGTGTCATTGGGTACACAAGTTAATACTATACTCCCGTTCTGTTTATAGTATCGAATTGCCTTTCCCCCACTTGCAAGATTAGTTGTGATAAATTTAGACGTAGTTATTGATAGATGTGATAATCCCACCGTGGGAACGCGCCCAAACCTCCTGCACCCCCCCCTGGTGGCCGCACTGCGTTCATGTAATCACAGTGTTTTCAACAGCAATCAATTGGGTTATGTCGTTTATAAATGGAATTGGCTCATTTAAATGGACGTTGCTCGTTTTTGCATTGGAAGTTGTGTAAACGACGGCTTCGCTTTGTCACAGTCGTTAATTTTTTGCAAAAAAGAAGACATTTTAGGTACAGCTTCTTTCCAGTTGTGCTATTAGCGGTTGACATTGGTTTGCAAGATCATGGCGTCACCTGCTTGTCTAAATATAATGCTACATCTCCACGGAGACGAGCAGGTGGCGTACCCTCCATCGGTAAAGTTACAAAATGCATCTTAAAACAAAGCAGTAGAGGAAATGGTTAGGATATTTTTTGAGTATAAATCTGTGGTTGTTTAGTCGATTAATCAATTATCAATTTATTTGTCCTCGAAACTCTGACCTTTTACAGAGACGTTTTCTCAGAGTTTCTGTTTTCCAGTTGTCAAATCGGAAAAACAATGAGCAGTGGATTATAGTTTATGTACATTAACAACTCAAAACAAGGAATACAAATCAGGAAACTGCTCAAATGAGCCAAAATATGGATCCATTTTGGTTAATTCTGTCACCTGGGCAGTGTTATTACATTTTCAGTTTATAAAGCATTGTCTGAGAATGAATATTAGCTTTTGTTGACGTTAGCTCCGTGTTGACGTTAGCAACATTAGCATCACATGCAGTAAGGGGAAACTAACGGTAAAATGGTACAAGGACTATCAATATTTCACGGATGTTGAACTTTTATCCAAACGCAGGGCCATGTTGGATTATCTAACTCAGATCAACTCGATGATCTGAAATGTTGCCCCGAGTTTCCAAGAAGGAACTCCGAGATGTGAGAGTGTTTTCCAGACGGTGTGAATTTATGTCGGGAGCTCTGGAAATCCAACCTCTGAGGACGACTGGAGACCAAAATGTTCTTAGTTGATTCATTATTTATTTGGATTATAAGGATTCACACCAACCACAGCAAAGAGGAGACGGTATGTGAGTTAACTGGAGTTTTGGAAGTGACTGGCCCGTTTTAATCTGCTTTTTCACCACTTATCTGTGCATATTAGTTGTTTTTGCGCGAGATCCTAGTGATTTTTCCACGCCGCACCATTTTTGTTGTTGATCAATCGATGCACAGCCCTATTTGAGATGATTGAATAGTTCAGTTTGCTGATATTACCGCTTATTAAAAGGGATTTTTTGAGTTATTATGTTTAAAGTTGGCTCAAAACGCATGCTAATAATTGTGCATCGCATCCATGAAGCTTCTAAAGTACTACGCTGGTTATTTCAGTGCTCAAATTGGCACAGTTAAAGTGACTGTACCATTTTTTTCATGTAATAAAGTTAAATTAGTTTCACCCCGGTACATATATATTGTAAAGGCAGCTCTCAGGGTCGAATTGAGCCCGCTATGTGCTGATGGCGCAAGTGTTTTATTGTCCAAGGACCAGGAAGTGCGCTGTTAGCATGCTAGTTGTTGTTGTTAGCATTAGCATGACGAACAAAACTCCGCTCTGGTCTCTGAAGGTGGTGTGAAGCGCTTTTAAACTCGTTGCAGTGAGTAATTATGATGCTTGGAATGAGTTAGGAAAGAGCAGAATAAGTTTGGACCACAACAAACTGTTTTTAATCATGTTTTAAGGCTGTAAAAATCAGCTACATCGCCTTTAAGCTTAGCATGTTTAATGCTAGTTAAACTACCACCTTATTCACTCTTGCAGCCGCATTCTTGGCGCCCCCTGCTGCTGAGTTTAGCATATTGATTTGTTGTCGGACCTTTTTTGGCTAGATTATGTCATATTCACTTTAAGATCATTGTTTTCGCACCATTAGCTTGGACACGTCAATAAAACCTTCTTACTCGAACCTTGATGTCATAATTTCTCAGTTTTAGCTCAATCTTACGAGCCTCTAAAGACCCTGGAACGAACAAAGACTAAATTGAAAAGGAGTGATTCTTTTTTTCTGTCTCTGGTGTTATGCAACCACTTGAGCTGTGTCTGTAGCAGCAGCTAATAGGACCCCGCCCCCTCGCTGAGGACAGCGTGCTCTTTTGAAGCTGCATAATTTCCTGTAATGTACTTAATTTAGCCCTCCCCGAGTGCGCCGTCGACATCAGCGCTGTTTGTTTCTCCATTTCACTCCTTTTGGGCTTTTTAATCACAGCCAGCGAGCGAATCAATGCTGGAGATTCATTTTCCAGTAGTCAGTGGAGACATTTGAGAAAAACGCTGGATGAAAGAATCGCAATTCAAAACAGTGCAGTGTCTGTGAACCAGTGGAAAATTGATAATCTGTGCTCTCAAATGCAATGAAGCTAATATTAAAAACACCACGACTTGAAAAGATAGTTAGTTAGCTGTCTTACTCGTGGCTTGGACCGACATTTGTTCCGATTGAGTCAGTAGTGCTGCAACCTACAATTATTTTCATAGTCAACTAAAACATGGAGACTTTTAAACTAGATTATCAACCGAATAGAATAAAGGCTTCTAGAGAATATGCATATGAATAAAGTGCATTACCGTATTTTGCGGACTATTAGCCGCTACTTTTGTCAGATGTTTTGAGCCATGCGGCTTATTTAGAGGCTGCGGCTTTTCTGTGGTTTTTTTCTTTCACCCTAGGGGCGAACTAACCGGAATTAGAATCAAAACTACAGAAAAGTTAAGCAAAGAAGCAGATGTTGCTTTTTTATTCAGCTAGCAAATAGAACACGGACGACAAATTACCAACTATAAATTATTTTCAAATTCTTGCCCCATCATTATGGAACCCAAACGAAGAAGTTCGTATGAAGCAAGTTTTAAGATGAAGGCCATCGATCTTGCAAGGAAACCGCGCGGCTGCACTCAAGCTTAACATCAATGAATGTAGCGGTGAGACGCTGGAGGGACGGAGGGGACAGCGGGAGAGCTCATGCCATGCCAAAAGTCAAGGAAAAAGAGTTCTGCGGCCTATACAAAAGGTGCGGCCTATGTATTGTTTTATTTTCGTTTTTTTAAAAATAGAGCAAATGCGGCTTATATAGGGGAGCGGCTAAAAGTCCGGAAAATACGGTATTGTTTTTTCTCTCTCTTTTTTTGTCATTTTCTCTTAATAATCCTGCTTTCTCTTGTTATAAAAATGACTTTTCCTATGTGTTTTAGAGTCAGTCCAGTCCAGGTACAGCATGTGACACCACCAGGTCAAGTTGCAGGTCAGATTTTTAAGCGGCAAAAACACCTGTATTTGAAAGAATGCAATGAGCTCCTTGTTGACCACTTGAAAGGTTACACAGTGCACCTTTTAAGACTGGATTAGATTTGCTTTTGAAAGCGGGGATGTTCAATCGATCAAGAGTTGCAAAGACTGAGGCAAATTCTGACAGCAGCATTTGTTTTTTATTCTATGTCTTTTTGACTAATGATTTGGTTGGGTCATTTGTTTTGTGACACAATATATTATAAAAACTACGTACAATAGTTACTCTATATATCTTGCGCCTGTCTCTGTTGGGTCTGTATTTGTGTTTTTAGACTTATCAAGGTGCAAGAGCCAGGAATTCTACAAACGTTTGACACTTCTTAAACTATAGGCCAATTAATTTGCTATTTACATTTACAACAGTCACTTAACCCGCCCCATCTCCGTTAAATATTGGATGATTATATATCGGTGTGATGACAAGCTTACGTTAAGATTTGACAAAACATGACACAACCTTTTACATGTTCCCGACAGACCACACACACACACACACACACACACACGCACCCACACACTCTGAAAATCACCTCTGAAATATGTTTACCCTCATTTGGGAGATCAAACAGCCTTTCAGCTCGGGTCCAGGAAGTCGTAACTCAGGCCAAAATGAGAACATCGAGCGCCCGACGTCTGTGAACCAGGACCAAACCTTAAAATGCTCTCTTCAATACTAATTCAAATAGGGTCTTGGTCTGACATTTTGTTTAGTCTGATTACCAAAACACTGGGGTCGTTCACAGGGCATTTCTACGCTTTATACAAATATGGTTTATTTAGAGATCGTTTATTGTGGTTTAGTCCTGGTTAAGACCTGCTTTTGTCCTGGTTTAGGTCCTGATTTGACTTTATTCAGTGGCTTTAATTATTAGAATCTTGGGTGATACTTAATTAAATCTGGCTAGTAGATTTTAGGCTTTTGTCTAGTGCTGGTGCTAGTCTGATTCTAATTTGTGCTTTAGTCCTGCTTTAGTCCTGCTTTAGTCCTGCTTTAGTCCTGCTTTAGTCCTGCTTTAGTCCTGCTTTAGTCCTGCTTTAGTTCTGTTTTAGTCCTGTTTTAGTCTGGCTACTGTAGTCTTGCTTCAAACATGCTTTAGTCTTGCTTTAGTCCTACTTTAGTCCTGCTTTAGTTCTTCTGTAGTCCCGGTTTAGTGCTGCTTTTGTCCTTTACTGTAGTCCTGCTTTAGTCCTGCTTTAGTCCTGCTTTTAATTTGTATTGGTCCTGGATTAGTCCAGCTTTAGTTCTTTACTGTTGTCCTGCTTTAGTCCTGCTTTAGTCCTGCTTTAGTCCTGCTTTAGTCCTGCTTTAGTCTTGGTTTAGTCCTGCTTTTGTCCTTTACTTTTGTCCTTTACTTTAGTCCTGCTTTAGTCCTGCTTTAGTCCTGCTTTAGTCCTGCTTTAGTCCTGCTTTAGGCCTGCTTTAGTCCTGCTTTAGTCCTGCTTTTAGTCCTGCTTTACTGTAGTCCTGCTTTAGTCCTTTAGTCCTGTAGTCCTTTATTAGTCCTTTCCTGCTTAGTCCTGCTTTAGTCCTTTTTCTATAGGCTTTAGTCTGCTTAGTCTTTCTGCTTTGTCCCACTTTAACTTCTTTAGTCTAGTTTAATCCTTTACTGTAGTCCCACTTTAGTCCTGCTTTAGTCCTCTTTAGTCCTTCTTTAGTCCTAGTTTAATCCTTTACTGTAGTCCCACTTTATCCTGCTTGTAGTCCTAGTTTATCCTTTACTGTAGTCCCACTTTAGTCCTGCTTTAGTCCTAGTTTAATCCTTTACTGTAGTCCCACTTTAGTCCTGTTTTAGTCTAGTTTAATCCTTTACTGTAGTCCCACTTATCTGCTTTAGTCCTGTTTAAACTTTACTGTAGTCCCACTTAGTCCTTTTTAGTCCTAGTTTAATCCTTTTACTGTAGTCCACTTTAGTCCTGCTTTAGTCCTAGTTTAATCCTTTACTGTAGTCCCACTTTAGTCCTGCTTTAGTCCTAGTTTAATCCTTTACTGTAGTCCCACTTTAGTCCTGCTTTAGTCCTAGTTTAATCCTTTACTGTAGTCCACTTTAGTCCTTGCTTTTAGTCCTTTATTGTAGTCCCACTTTAGTCCTGCTTTAGTCTTAGTTTAATCCTTTACTGTAGTCCCACTTTAGTCCTGCTTTAGTCTAGTTTAATCCTTTACTGTAGTCCCACTTTAGTCCTAGTTTAATCCTTTACTGTAGTCCCACTTTAGTCCTGCTTTAGTCCTAGTTTAATCCTTTACTGTAGTCCCACTTTAGTCCTAGCTTTATCCTTTACTGTATAGTCCCACTTTTAGTCCCCACTTTAGTCCTTCTTTAGTCCTAGTTTAATCCTTTACTGTAGTCCCACTTAAGTCCTAGTTTAATACTTTACTGTAGTCCCACTTTAGTCCTTCTTTAGTCCTAGTTTAATCCTTTACTGTAGTCCCACTTAAGTCTAGTTTAATCCTTTACTTTAGTCCACTTTAGTTCTTTAAGTCTAGTTTAATCTTTACTGTAGTCCCACTTTAGTCCTAGTTTAATCTACTGTATCACTTTAGTCTTCTTTAGTCCAGTTTAATCCTTTACTGTAGTCCCACTTTAGTCCTATTTAATCCTTTACTGTAGTCCCACTTTAGTCCTGCTTTAGTCTTTACTGTAGTCCCACTTTAGTCCTGCTTTAGTCCTAGTTTTAATCCATGTTGCACTCACACCAGCCTGTTGTTGGCCTTCTTTGCCTAATGACGCGACGCTGAGCCCACTCACTGGACACGACTCGTGCTGTTTACACTTGGGCAGATCATTTGACTGCGCCTCATTTGCATATGAACTATGCTAATGAGCAGACGCAAGGATGTTCAGCAAGTAACGGATTTGCATGGATTTGTACTTACTGTAAGAGACACTGAACTTGTTCTGGAGGCGGCAAAGAACCAGAACAAACTTTTTCTGTGCACTTCAAACCCACTGGCACTTCCCCAAACAACTGTTGCTATGTTGTTGCTATGGAGATAGTTAACAGTGTAGTTGCAGCAAAGTTGTGACAATTGTTTCAAAAATTGGCGTAAAGAGATTCAAAATGAACTACACCAACTTTGGAAAATCGAACCAGTCACAGCACATTTATCTGGTACTGGTCATTTTGTGATGATTCTCAGAGCTCCTCCGTGTTTTTAACGTCCATCCACTGGAAGTATTTCTGATCATGCCAGCGCTCAAGTGAACAATCACCACCAGCCGCCATTGTTTTTAGCGTAGCTCGTTTGTACATTCTTTATTTTTCTTTTTTGTAAATGTACACACAATGTTAAAACTCTACAATAGTTTTAAACGTTCTACTTAAAAGCGTAATTGGTATGTGCTTTTCAACATATTTTCTGCCAGCTCTATTTTATTTTTGTTTTTGTTTGTTTGTGTTTTTGTGTTTTTAAAGCCCCCCCCCCCCCCCCCACAAAAAAAAACCTGGCACTCTAAAATGTTGGACTGGGACAAATTTTGAAGTGCGACACATTAAATTAAGAATATCACAATAAATGATAATATTGGACGTACGTTATGTCCATATCTCAATAACTTTAAAGCAGGAAAACCCCTATAAATGTACCATAGCATTAAAAAAATAAAATACATGAAAAATAAAGCAGAATAAAACACTTTCCCTGTTTGTGCAAATATAATATACACACACGATGAATACTGAGCCCCAAAGAATATTGTTCCAGAAGTTATGTATTGAAAGTCGATATAGTGATTATTGTGACAAGCCAATGAATTTAAAGTGCCCATGACATGTTTTTACGATTTTCCAATTTTGACTTTATTTTGTGTATTTATACCTGTTGTGCATATAAAGGATAGTTTTTACACCAATCGAGTAGGTATTTGTGGAGAAACATTGAAAAATCTGAAGAAAAATTACAGGAAGTGACATCACAACTCATTCCAGTTAAAGTGTATGCATAATTTACACAAAGAATTTTTTTTTTTGACATTCTAAACATTAATTCGACAAAATAAAGTCCATCTCATATTTTTATTTGTCAAGTAAAAAAAAAAAAAAAATTGACATTAAATTAGTTTTTGCCCAGTGTTTGCTGGGTCATTTCCTACTGTGATGTCATCAATTACAAACAGGAAGTGAAATTATAAACCTAAAAAATGTGCTTTTCTGGGACGACATTTAATTAATTAATTTTTTGCAAATGTCAAACTATATCTAAACTGCATTTCAGTTCAACGAGCCGTCTGACCTGTAGGGGGCACATTAAACGTGATGCACATTTTGGAGCTGGCTCTTACAAACAAGTTGATGCTCTCCGTGTGGCAGAGGCGAGCCCGGACTTGTGCGCCGGGTTTAAATTGGACTGAGGACACGCTGCCAAAGTGCGTCAGAGAAAAAAAACACAAAAAAACAAAACAGGAACTAATTACGTGCGTCCCTCGAGTCCTTCCAGCGCTCGGGTCGATGGCGGAGGCTGCGCTTTCGTAAACTCATCATGAAGCCGTTAATTGACGCTCACACCTCAACGGTGGATTTTCTCTGCTGAACCTCCTGCTGTATTGTTTTTTTTGTTTGGATGTTGTAACATAAACCCTGACGAGGGTTGTGAAAAAATCGATACGCAGATACAAATCGTTTCTAAAAGGAGTTCTGACACTGGGTTCACTCATTTGAATAGGTATTGATACTGAAAAAGAACTTTTAAATACTATAAACTGCTATTATTTTGTGTTGAAAATGATGTTCTTTTGTCTACTTTTTTAGAACGTAACCAAGCACACATGACTATATCTGTGAACCATTCCTTCATCAGTTTTTTTGGTTAAAACGCCTTCAGCAGTGGGAATAATTAGCACGGGGGAAATAACCAAAGGGCGTGAACGTGATCTGACGGCAGAAATGCTCAGAACGAGTCCGTCGATGATTTGTGGACTTGGAAACTCGCGCAGAAGATCTCGGGAGTTCTACCTATGACGCCGCAAAAACTGTGAAATGTTGACGGCGGAGTGTTTTGTGAGGCTCAGAGGGAGAAGGTTGGCTAAACGAGAGTCATCAGACGAGCGATAATGAAGCTAAATGATGTGTTTCTGATGATTTGAAGCTCAAAAAAAGCCAATGTTGCAGACTACACTACGTCATTATCGTTGATCTCGAGCCTTTTCTTTGATATTTAAATGAAGATAGGGAATAAATAGCCTAGAATGTTTCACAGTATGGCATTACACACGTCGCTATATACAATAGAACTGTAGAGAGGCGACCCTGCTCACAGTAAAAATGTTTTTCAAAGGTTTTTTTTCTCACAGTAAAACAGTTTTAAAGGTGCATTGTGTAACTTTAAAACGGCTGTATGTTTAAATACAAGAGCCACTTTTGAACGAGCTCATAACTTGATGTGTTTTGGCATCGGAACAGTAAACACAGCGCTTGTAGTCACGCATCTTACAACTTCAGAGCCGCACATCGTGATAACATCTCCCAAGGATAAAAATAATTGTCCCTGAAGTTATTTTTACACTCAGAACTGCGTGTTTCTTTCCATCTCTCGAGTTTCCGTAAAATAATGAAACTTGTGTGTCATCTGGTGAAACCGTGACATTTGGCCGCGCGTTTCTCAGAAGCCGATCCTAATCTCAGAGGTACTTTTTTTTTTCTGATTGAGTCAAACAAGACACATTTTTAGAGTGACTCCACCAGCGTATTTACCCACACAGTGATATTATTTTTCACATGTTGCATAATGTTTATATACGGTGTAGAAAAGAGGAAGCTATGACTAATTTAACTAGAAAAGACTTAACTTTCATAGCACTCTTTTTGTTAGACTTCTACTGTTGAAGCGAACGGCCCATAGAAGTGGCTAATTAACGTGTGTGCTGGAATCAATAACACCTCTTTTCACAGCTCATTCGCAGTTCAATGTCGGGCCAGTAAACACGAACACTGCCTCTTTACTGTAGGCTCGTGTGACAGCCATGTTTACAATGAAAAGTAAAGTCAAAACGAACACATTTACAACACCGACTCAGCTCAGATGTGCCACACCTCGAGACGACGCGAATCCTCACAAATACGACTGCTTTTAATCCTGATTCCCATTAAAAAAAAAAAAAAAAAAAAAAAAAAAAAAAGGTCCATCGTGAGAATATAATCCAGCATGCGGAGCGTTTGTGTGCGTAAGGCGAGACATTCACGTATCAATTTGAAACTTGACTCACGTAAATAAATGTAAGGAGAAAAAAAGCACTGCAAGATTTTCACCATGTCACGTTCCCATTTAGAAATAAGGCATTTGATGCGTAAAAACGGCCAAAATTGCACATATTTGGAAGATTTAGATCTGAAAAATGGACAGAGCCAGTTTTAAATGCCATTTTGCTGACATATTAGATACACAAAGATTCACACAAGGGATTTTCGATATCTTATTTACTTTTTGAGCTTTGATAGACTTGAAATTTGCCTCAAAAGATAGTTTTTTGGGGGGGACTTTTGCCTGCAGTGTCTCTTCTTAACAATAAGCCCAATGTAGTCGCTGGTGTGATCTGAGCTGAAGTCTAACGGATTAATATTAGCGCGGCGTAACATGAATCTGATCAATCGGATGTATTCTAGAGAGTCATAAGCGTTTATATCGGCGGGATTTAAACCGATATTACTCCAAGTGCCCGTATCAGTCGGTATCGGCCAACTGATACTGTATATCGGTTGGGCCCTGGTATAAAGTAAATCTTATCTAAAATACTCTTTATTCACATCAATATTATGGTGTGTGAATGGAAAGGAAAAGGTCTGGTCCGTCGACATTTTGATACGACAACTACCACTACAACTACAACTACAACTACTACTACAACTACTACTACAACTACCTACTACGACAGTAGAATTTGATTTTCAACCCAAAATAATATAGTGTCTTTAGAATTATTTCGAGGTCTCAAGCCCGTGCCAGAACGTTTCAGGAAAAGGCTCAATTTGGTCCTTTTTTTTTACATATTTTTCTTCTGTTCAAATGAGTTTCTTCTTATTGATTTTTGAACGCTTTTAGGGGCAATCATCATCGGAAATGATTGCGATACGGCCGCCGAGTGCCGCGATATATGCTTTTTTGACACATTCATTTCGGTTGTGTTGAAACAAAAAGGTCAAAATGCAAACTTAGCCGAGACAAAACCGAGATGATTTAGACAAAGTATGAAGAAAAATCTGCCATTTTTCCAGTATTTTCATTTTGAAAACAGTATATTTCTATCAGATGGAGGACCTTTGCCTTATGGTTGAATATTTAATTTGTTGCTATATCTATAATTGCTAATATTGCAGTATTGATACTTTTGCTCTATTTTGTGCCGCCCTAAAACCTGTAGCGTAATGTCCATATTTTCTCTTCTCACATTCTCTATAACTCTCTCTTTCGTTAAGTATAGTAAGACTCTTTTTGGGCACTCTTTCCATCCACAAGGGGGCAGTACTGATCACATTTTCACATTTTTGGAGACGGATCACTCCCGGTTTAAGCACGGATTTGGTCTCTACATCTTCCAACGCCGCGAGATTTGTCAGTTCCGCAAAAGTCCTCAGTAACGTCCCGCGTCTCTTTGTAGCTCCTTGTCTGTTGTCGCCTTCGATGTTGAAATCCTGTCATCCTGTTGAGCTCGTATTCGCCCCCCCATGCCCCCATGCCCCCCCCCAAAGCGCGAACGTCCCACTCAGCGTTTCATTATTAATACAGAGGTGGCTTGATTACACGCCGCTTAATCCTTTCAGACGTGGACCCTCGCCGTAAGAATTGGATTAAACCGCGATTAACTAAGATCACTTACCCGTTCAGATCTATCGGATGTGAAAAGCCAGATTTGCATATTTTGTTTTGTAACCGGGATCAGCCTTAACATTATGACCACACAGACGGGTGAAGTAACCAACAGACGACGCCGCTTTTAGCCGCGGTGTCGAAAGTGCTTAACATTTTCAGAATTCTTTGCAGTTAATCAACATCTACAACCCATAAACAACTCATATCCTGCTTTATTGCGATTGTTTCTGTGGCGTAAAGTAGCGTCAGTGTCATGGTTTATCGGGATATTTTCCGTAACAATATCACACTTCAAAATACTCTGCTATCGTGACAGACGCGCTTATCCCCACGGAGACGTTATTGCTTTGCCTGCGACGTCCACAAGAAAGACTTAAACTTGTCTTATCTAGTATTTTGTGAATAATTACAGAGATATCTTTAATATGCATTTTTGCACTGTGCGCGGAGTCATTTCGAGAGTTCTTGGCAAAGCAATAACACATTCTGCACGGAGACAAAAACAACTTCCTTTTAATGGGTGAATACTGTATTGTTGTACGTCCTCTGCACTTGTTTTCGACCTATAATTCCGTGCTGCTGGGGAAGAAACCGACACAGATACTGAAAGAACATGCAAATGCTTGAAATATACAAGGAGGAGGAAATTTAGAAATGTTTTCGTTTTGACTTGTAAACATCAGAATGAAAACAACGCTTCAGGACAGAGCCAATATTGTCCCTTCATGAAAATGTATTGATTAGTTTCTTAAAGATTTTATAGATTTAGTGTTGAGGTTTGAGTATCGGCCAAACGTGGACTAGAATGGTCTATAAAATTAATCAAAAGTGTTAAATATCACTTTATACTCTTATTTGAAAGTTAGTTCAATTTTTTTTATTTTTAAGCACTTTTTAGACAATTTTTCATAATAAACTATGTATTTCCAATTTGAATTTAGTAGGCTAAATCATCAAAACAACAGTAAAACTACAAACATTCTCACAAAACGGTCGAGTCTCGTTTTTTCGACCAATCAGAGCAGATTCTGTGACAAAAATGCACTTAAAAGTCTTTACCGTGTTATTTATTCACGGTTTATTCATGCGAATGTCTCTGTCTTCTTTCTTCCAGACGCGGGTGGACCCCATCCCAATATGCAGTTTCTGTCTCGGGACAAAGGAGTCGAACCGGGACAAGCGGCCGGAGGAGCTGTTGTCCTGCGCAGACTGTGGCAGCAGCGGTGAGTCTCCGACGTTAAACCAAGCTGGTTTAGACCTGGTTTAGACCTGGTTTTGACCTGGTTTATACCTGCTTTGGTTCAAGTTTAGCCCTGTTTTGGTCATGGTTTAGACCTGGTTTGGTCCTCCTGGTTTAGTCCTGGCTTTGACTTGGTTTGGACGTGGCTTTGTTCTGGTTTAGTTCTGGGTTTGTCCTAGTTTATATGCTTTAATCTCAGTTTAGCCCTGCTTTTGTTCAGGTTTAGTCCTGGTTTTGTCCCAGTTTAGACCTGCCTTTGTCCTAGTTTAGACCTGCTTTAGCCCCTGTTTTGACCTGCTTTTGTCCCAGTTTAGACCTGCTTTAGCCCCAGTTTTGACCTGCTTTTGTTTCAATTTAATCCTGGTTTTGTCCTAGTTAAGTCCTCTTAGTTTTGACCTGGTTTGAGCATAGTTTGGCTCTGGTTTTGTTTTGGTTTAGTCCTCGTTTTCTCCAGCTTTAGACCTGGTTTAGTCTTGTTTTGCACTGGTTTTGTCTCAGTTTAGCCCTGCTTTTCTCCTAGTTTAGTCCTGGTTTAGTGGTAGTTTAATCCTGGTTTAGTCCTGGTTTAGTGGTAGTTTAATCCTGGTTTAGTCGTAGTTTAATCCCGGTTTAGTCCTGCTTTTGAACTGATCTAGCTCCTTCTTCTTAGCTTCTTAGCTCCGTAACTTCTTCATTCAACTGATCAATTATCAAGTTGATTTTCCAATGCGACAGAGTCAAGTGTGTTTTATAAGACGTTCATTTCTTCAACAACAACATTCTAAATTGAATTCTCTATATCACAGCAAGACCACGGACTCATTTGAATATGCTGTAAATAAGTCCTCATGAGTTACGTAACATAGACCAGTTCTAGTCCATGTTGAGGTGTGTTTAGTCTCGCTGTGGCGCGCGTGAGCTCTAATGCGACAGTATATTCAGTGTTTAGAATTCCTTGCGGACTTGTTCTGGGTGACATTTTTCATCGCATATTTGACTAAAGCGTCGTGGTGGTGGTGGTTTTTATTAGCGTTGGGTGGCGCGCAGCTGTTTTACACGCGGGGTCCGTTGGGTGACGACTTCCAAACATAGAGCTGCCGTTTCTGCCTCATTAGCATCAAATTATCTGCAATTAGCGGCTCACGTGTTTGATCGTTCTGCTCCGAGACTGGGTGAAAACGTGTGGACACGAGTCTGTTTAGTTCAGGACAATAATGTACAATAGTGTCAGAATTAAACTTGAATGTTTCTTTTACTTAGGCAAGGCATTTCCCCACACTTTGGATTAAAATGTGTTACGCGATACACGAAAAGGAGGTTAAGGGTCTCAAAACGATGGGAAAAAAGACCAAATAATCCATGATAATGTAACGCGCTGGAGTGAATTATTTGTGATTATTAACATCACGAACGAAACAACAATAAAATCAAAAAATGTTCTTTCCTTCTTGTTTTCTTCACACATCACCGCTCCTCAGTGTGCGACCTGCTTCATGAAATTAAACGTTTCATTTGGCTTCTAAAATCATCACATTTCTTTTAATTAAACAAAAAAAAATTACCTAATTTAGTTGTTTATAAATGTAATTAAGCAAAAAATAGTTATGATTATAATGTTTTAGTCTTTACGATTATATTGTGACCTAAATCCTCACAATTATCGATTAACCTCACAATCTTGACATCCCCAGTCCCGTATTTGCATTTCTATTGTTCATTTTTATCGTTTATAGTTAGATTAGATTTAGATTAGATCTTGTGAGGTGTGTTTAACGTGACAGATGAGCTCTGTCGATATTTCAATTGAGCAACAAACAGCAATATTCTGTTTAGTCTTTATAAGTGCTGCACCTCATGATTATTTTAGACTTGTCAAACGATGATTTCTACTACACATTGAGACATTTAAAACACATTATCAACCAAATAAAGGTGGAAATATGGTGTCTGAAGGTTTCTAGACAGAGAATATGTATGAATAATGACGAAAATCTGAAATGTTTTATTCTTTTTTTTAACATTGATTTAATAACGCCGCCGCCTTTGCTATAAAAAGGTCATTACGCACGTGTTTTAGAGTCTGTATAACTCAGAAAACAATCACCATTAGTCGATTAGCCCTGGTCCTCGTTTTGTTTTTGTTCTGTCTTTTCCCCCCCCGCTCTGTTGGCGTTATGTATTAAACCTGTTATGCTAACGCTACATGTTTCCCCTCTTCCTCAGGGCATCCGTCATGTCTGAAGTTCTCCCCAGATTTAACATGCAACGTGAAGCGACTCCGGTGGCAGTGTATCGAATGCAAAACGTGCAGCTCCTGTCGGATCCAGGGCAAAAACGCGGTGAGTCTCGTGTTCCGCTGATGGTTTTGATGTTGCCGCCTGCGAGCTGGATCGGCCTCAGTGGATTTCCCCAGTCGTTTTAGTGGGTTTTTTTGGCGTTTTTTTTTTTCCCCCCCTAACGGCTCTCCAGTGAACAATCGGGTTTACTTTTCCTAAAGACTCGGGGCCTGTGGGGTTTGAGGCGGCGTTCCTCCTTTCATACGAAGCGCGCGTGTAAAACGGAGCTCTCAGGGCACAATTTTCGGCGAGCTGCACATCAGAGAGTTGGCTCCCCACGCGCCTGTTTGAATATGTAGGCTGAGGGGCTGCCCACCAAACCTCATTTGAGCAGGTCAGAAACACCGCCACTGCTGCCACTGCTATTAAAGGCGTTAACAAGTTCATTTAGCTCTCGTGTACACTGTGTATGCTCGTTTACAGGCTGTGAAATTCAAATTAGCAGCCGCAGTTAAGTGGGTAGGCTCGACTCGATGTTGACTTTTCTTGGAATTCGTGTCGAGTGCATGTGGGGAGTTGTCGTTTTAGTTGTAGGTAATGCAGAGCTTTCCGGTCCAAGGGCGGTAGTCAACTCAAGACCTAAAGACGGGCCCTGCCGATCGATTAGTCGACCAAAGGGGACATCGGAAGGGAAACTGGCTAAAGCGCTGTGGTCTGACCCGAACCGCGCACACGAGAGCACGGCGGCGCATGGGTTAGTGCAAAAAAAAAAGAATACAAAACAAGGAAACAAAGTATTTATATGTAAAAAAAAAAAGACCAATTAAACATATACTTTACTTCACTCCAGGTATTTCAAACTGCTGTCCCATACAAATCCTTACAATCTAAATAATATACCCGGTCGACGAGTATCAAATGTTGCCAACTATCGACCGATTAATCGACTAAACGACTTAAGGCCGACAGCCGGAAAACACGCGAGTAACACCAGAGCCTCGTTAGATAGCATCGCCTCTTTTTTGTGTACATCACATGATAATGCACCAGAAGTACAGCCACAGCAGTTTGGCAATTACATTTTAGTTTTTGTTCATGGAGCGCCACAAATCCTGCAAACAGTGATCTTTAGAAACTGGAGATAGAAGTTAGATATTGACTGTTAATTAGGCTACGTGTTGCTGGAATCTAAAGAACAACCATTTGTCTGCGCCGTCTACAAACGTCAACATTCACGTTTTGTTTATTTCGCCGCCTGATTAAAATGAATGGATAGAATGTTTACACCAGTGTTCTCAGGGTCTATATTTTATGCTGGGCCACTACGACTTTCAATACCTTTTTTGTTCTTCTGCGCTGTGTGTACGATACCAACAAAGTATGATGTTTTTGTGTGCTTCGCTTTAGGACGAGATGCTTTTCTGCGATTCGTGCGACCGAGGTTTCCACATGGAGTGCTGCGACCCTCCTCTGTCTCGAATGCCAAAAGGTGAGCCGCCGTGTTCTATACATTATACACTGTTTACATCGTGCATTACCCTGTTTCTCAGCGTGTTCCACAGTAGAAATTAGAAGATGACTAAGACTGCACAATATATCATTTGTTGCTCTAATTCAGGCATGTCCAAACTACCAAAAAGTAGTACGTTTTGCTGAAAAATTCAAGCATTTTGATGTTATACCAACCTAATATTAATGTTCCAAGTCTGAATTAAATGTGTGGAGGCTCATTTAAATCCCTCTGCTCCGTTTCAAAATGCGGCTCTCGGTGAAAAAAAGTTTGGACACGCCTGCTCTAATTCATAACACAAATTGTAGAATCAAGTTATGCATGTCATTAGCATTAACTTTAAATGTGTTCAATGCACATTAGGGCTGTAGGCGCACAGTTTAAATACTTAATTTGACTTGAATTCAGTCGAAAATGCTGTGGTTAAATACATCAACAGTGTTTTCGCCACAATAAGACACTTTAGCCATCAGATACTGTATTTTTCTCATATTGCGCAACCCTATGTTTCGTGTACTGTGTCCATGGGTTTCACCGTGATGAAAACATGACCGTTGCCGTGACAACTGAGCTTTAAAACGGACAAAAGTGCTCACAAACGGCATCCATAAATGGCAGAATGTATATTACACTGTTGCTGTCTCTCCGCCTTCACTCAAAGCCCCATTTGTCGCCGTGAGTTTGACCCGTTGGGGCTCATTATTGGGCCCGTTCCGGTGTATCAAACGACCCCGTGTCCCTGGATCAGTATCTATGGAGATCGCCCTGGTGGCCACGGAGAGCTTTGCGCCGCTCATACCATAAAAGTCACATTGCGTCGCTCGACAAGTCCATCAAGCCCGTGTTTTTCCTATGGATTTTCACTTTGCGCCGTGTAATTGTCATTGTGAGGCGGCCACAGTTAAAGGGGAACGCTTCAAATAAACGTACCCCCCACTCTCTCTCGCTCTCTCTCTCGCTCTCTGTGTGTGCCCTCTCTCTCCGCCCATTTTCTGTCTCTACCTCACTCTTTCTCTCCCCAACTTGCTCTGGTTCTTCTTTCTGTCTTGCTCTTTTTGCTCTCTTTACCTCGCTTAGTACTTTCTTGCTCCCTACCTCCCTTTTCTTTCTTTCTTTCTCTCTCTCCTTCTATTTCTTTCTCTCCCCTACCTCTTTCCCTCTTTTCCATCTCTCTCTTCTCTCTTCTCTCGCTCTACAGTATCCCCCTTACCTCTTTTCCTGCCTTCTTTCTCGTTCTTTCCCCTCTCTCGTTCTCTCTCTCCCACTCCCTCTGCCATCTCTTTCGCTTTCTCGCTTCTACCGCCACCTTTCTTTCCTCCCTCCATCTCACCCCGCCTCATCTTCCTCCACCTCTATCTCTCACTTTCGCCTCCTCTTCTCTCCTCCCTCTTTCCTCTCTCCATCTCACCCTCTTGCACGTCCCTTTTCTCTTTCCCTCCTCTCCTCTCCTCCCTCCTTTGTGCCTAACTCACTCACTCCCTTCTCTTTCCCCTCTCGCCTCCCTACCTTTTCTCGCTTCCTATTTCCTTTCTTTCGCATCTGTTTCTTTCTCACATCCTCTCTCTCCTCCTCTCCTCTCCCCTCTTGCTCTCTCCCTCTCTTTTTCTGTGCCTCTCTATCCTCCCTCTTTACTCTCTTCTTCTTTCCTCTCTTTCCCGTCTGTTTCTTTCTCACGCCTCTCTATCCTCCCTCTTTAGTCTCTCTCTCCCTCTCTCGTTCCCTTCCCTGTGCCTCTCTCTCCTTCTCCCTCCTTCTCCCCCGGTGTCCTCCTCTTCACTGTGTTCTGTGTTTTTGGCTGCCCTTCAGGGACATGGATCTGCCAAGTGTGCCGGCCCAAGGAGAACGGCAAGAAGCTGCTCCACCAGAAAGCCCACCAGATCAAGCGGCGATATGCAAAGCCAATCGGACGTCCCAGGAACAAGCTGAAACAAAGAATGTGAGTTACACAGTCGTTTGGGTGTTTTCGTGATAGTTATTGTTTAAGGATAATGAGCACCAATCTTCAGATGATGCTTTTTTTATATAAAGTGATCAATCAAGGAACAACCATTGACTTAAATCATGAATAATTAAGTAAATCATCTAATGTGCTGCTGTGGCTGATAACCGATATTTCCAGATACCAATATTTCTATTTAAAATCTATAAAAATCAAATTAACTTTTCTCTTCTGTAAAAATAAAAACAAAATGTGTTTAACTGGAATATTAAATCATTTGTTGCATGATTGTGTAAACATACGGCCATATTTGAGCCTAATTTCACATATATTTCCATTTTTACTCTTAATATCGGCTTGAAAAACAATTCCAGAACAGATATATTGCCCATACCCAATTTAAATATATTAAAGCTAAACACAAGAGGTGGGATGAGGAGATGAAACGTTGACTTTGACATAATATAATGTTATTTGTTACCTAAGGGTGAGTTTTACCTAAAGGTTGTACACATGTATGGAGTATGATATGATATAATCGGATATCGTTCACAGACTTGTACTCAAACCTTTGTGTCCCCCTCAGCTCCCCATCCCGTCCTCAAAAGCTCCGTGTCTCTGTGTTGCTAAGGTGTGTGAGTGGCGGTGGCAGCAGCTCGGCAGCACTGGCAGGCCGGGGGGCACCTGGTAGGGCTCAAAAGATTTCCGTCTGTTCCACAAATCCATCTGGTCATGCTGCATCTGTGACGGACACCAGGGGGCCTCGTTGTGCAGTCGAAATCACCTCCTCCTCCTCTTCCTCCTCCCTCCTCCTCCTCTCTCCTCCTCCTCCTCCCCACCCTCCCCCCCTCACCTCCACCTCAGCCACACTCACCGTAAACAAGAAAACCAAAGGGCTAATCGACGGGCTTTCCAAATTCTTTACCCCCTCCCCGTGGGACGCGCAGCGCGAGCTGTCTCTTTAGACCAGCCGCCAAAACTGTCCGCAGACCACTCACTCTGAGCCCAGATTCGACCCAAAAACCTCCCCGTCTCTTCCAGTCCACCCACTCTCGCTGCAGGCCTTAGCCCAAGCGTGCAAGTCTCCAGCAGCTCCACATCGGCTAACTCGCCCCAGAGTTCTTCCAGTCAGTCTAGCGTTGCCGTCCCTGACTAGCTTGTGCACTAACAGCCACGTGAAAGGCCTGTTTGACGGACTCTCTCACATATTTACCACTCAGGGCCAGTCACGGAAAAAGAGGCTTCCTTGCTACGCGCCGCCCCGACGCCATAAAACCCAAGTCGAGTCCAAAGCGGGGCCAAACGCCACTCCCCAAGGCCGAGTTTAGCAATAGCAAGAGCAGGCTTCCAGGATGCTCCCGAGGATTTAAGATGGTCAGTCATTTTAAGCGTAACCCCTTCCTAAAAAAGCACAGGACTCTAGGCAGGTTGCGGTATGGGTGAGTCCACACAAGGGGGCGTGTCTCCAGGAAAGGCAGACTTGAAAGATGGACAAGATAAAGCAGAGAATGCTCATGGTAAGCAAGGATTTACCTGCACCGCGTGTCCTTACCCTCTTACAGGCCTGTTCACGATAACGCATTTTCATGTGCGATTCATTGCAACAGAAAAGCGCGTAAATGAACCATATTATGTAAAGGACTTCATGCCACGGAGTATAATCCTAAAGTACACGAAATGTACTACAAGGTAACACAACATGAGCTGCAATAAGAGTCAAACACTTAAAGGGGCACTGTGTAGCTTTTCTGGTGGGGTGTCCGTCACCCTGCTCTGTCTCCATGGAGCAGGGGCGGTTCCAGGGAGTGCGCCTCAACTTCTGATTGGCCGCGTCAGGTGCCACCCCATCTCAAAGGGGACTGAGGCCGTATATTGGGGTTAAACCAATAAATGTTTTTTTTTAAATTCTAATTTAACTCGGAATATTGTAACAATTTCATTAAAAAAAAAGAATAAACAGACACAAATATTTGTTATTATTTACTAAAAATAGTTAAATTTAAGTGTTCAATTCTAAAAATTATTACATAAAAAACTTTTTCCTGGAAAAGTCTGGACACACCCCTACACGGAAGGGTTAATGCGTAGCCTGGAATGTTTCATAGTATGCCATTAAACTCGTATCTCCGTGGGGGCAAGCAGGTGACGCCACCAGGTCAGATCTGTGGAAAGGCGAGCCCGCTCACATGTAATACAAACCCCTGTATTGGAATGAATGCAAGATAGACTCGTTTCTTGCTCTACTGTGGTTCACACGCAGCAGAAAAGTTACATAGTGCACCTTTAAGTCGTATAATGAGTCGAAGACCAACAGCTCAAAGGTTATTGCACCACAAAACTTAGTAAAGTAAAGTACATAGGATAAATATTCAGGTAAAAGGTAACTAACACATGTAAGGATATGGTATAGTCATTATCGTGACAGGCCAACCCTCTTAAGCTTCTTTTACTTTTGTTTTGGTTGATTTTCTTCGTAGACTACTAGAGCTAACCCAGCCTACTAATCCCCTCATTTCGTTTCCTAACCCAGTTTCGTTGCGTTTTTTGACTCTTTTTTGGCTGCGGACTTTTCACGTAGCTTTTCATTCCTCTCGCCGCTCGATCGCTTCTGTCACTGTGCATGGCCCCTCTAACCTCTCCATGCCGCACCAAAAGACCGGCAACGCAGTGGACCCGGGGTGACGTTAGAGCGCGTGGATTAACAGATTGTGATTGGCACATGTGGGGTTGACAAATGCAGCGGGAGGGGCTTTTGGCTGTTCATCTTTCCAGAGCAAAGCTGAGTTAAAGGCCTATTTCTAAAAGATGATAAAAGCGTTATCTACATTTTGATCAGAATGACTTACTTTCTCTTCATTACAGACAAGCAGTTTTCAGATTACAAAAATGGAAAAGACGATGATTAAAAAACAGGGTTGAAAACACTTTAATAAATGCCCAAAACAAACTACAATAACCCAGTTTATAGTAGTGGCGAAAGTACTCAGTTGTGTTACTTAGGTAAAAACACAGATACAGACAATTACTTTACTATTAAATAAAAACATTGGATTAATTAATTTACTTACAGTAAAAGTATTTCACTCCGATTTTGAGAACTATTAAATAGATCTCATTTTTATTTATATATTTTTGTCGGGATTTGACCTCAAAACCAAACCAAACGAAAAAATACTTCTACTTTTCAGTCCACTTAAAAGTAAATTAAGGGTTAAGTAAAAAGGATCCACTGTAAAAAGTTAACAAATGAAGTTCAGATACTTAAAAATGGTATAATGCATGCTTTTTAGTACAGTAAAAATACCCACTAAAATGATTTCAGTCTATTTTTGGGCTGAAATATTACGCAGTGGGGCTTTAAATGAGGGCTGCAACAAGTAATTGACTAATCACTATAAAAAAAATAACTGATAATTATAGTTTGGACTATACAAACTCTAAAACACATGCAATAGGACATGGCATTATTCAATCAAAATATTTACAAAAAAGTCATCTGTAAATATTTACACATAAAGCTCATACACTTTATCTGTAAATATTCTCTATCTAAAGGCCTTCAGTCGCCATATTTTATCCTTTATTTGGTTGATAATGTATTTAAACAGTCAATACAATAGGAATATCGTTTGGCTAGTCGAATACTTAATAATCGCTAATAACAGCCCGACGTTAAGTGCAGTTCTTTGTTACTTTCCACCACAGGTTTAGTCAAGTACACAAACACTAGAAAAGATAACAATTTAAACCATAAACAAACTGCAACATGTGATTTATTGTGCGTGTGAAATGCTCAAATGGGTCTGTATCCCTGGCACAGTTGTAGTTGCGTAAAAGCACTTCCGCCCGTGCTTCCCGGGTCCACTCGGTTCCCCGTCTTTGTCCCTTCCTCCCGCTCGCTCCTTGACCCCGCTGTTGTGGGCGGGACAGCGTATACCCCTCCCTCTGTCTCCCCCTGTCTCCTCCAGCGCTCCCATCACTCCACACAAACACAATGACTCAAATCCTCCCTGTCCGCACCACTCACTACTTGCTACGCACAGACACACGGCAACCGGAAACGGTGAGGAAACGCCGTGGAAACCGGCAGCTGGAACTCAAAACGGACTCGGTTAATCGATAATTGTGATCGTGAGAACTTCAAAGTAATAATTGTGACCATTTTAAAAGCACAATTTAGTCTCTTTACGTCAATGTTTAGTTCAAAAAATCCAAAATCTAAAATTAAAGAACATTTTTATCAGGTGTTTTCATCACATTAACGTCACATATTTAATTAAAACATAATAATAATGTGTTCAACAATGGAAATTAAAGTTTTCACTGTTGTTTTGTCGTTAATAATTGTTTTTTTTCTCACAATAACACTAAAATTCATATTGTGGCATCCCTACTGATGAACTGGGTTGTGCAATTAATCCAATTTTAATCGATTTGAGATCTAGTTTTCACCGTCAATGTTTTTGGAGCAGAGTTTCAGAGTTAATTTTAAAAGTCTGTCTTTGTTTATGTTCACGAAATCAATACTGAAAGCCGTTTTCTTTGTTTTTAATGAGTCAAAATGTAACTAAATTAAAAGTTTGGACTGATCGATATGAGGAAATAATCATATCGTCATATCATCCAAACTTACTAATAAATTGATGGTTTAAAAAGCAGTATTTTTTGGCTTTGGCTGATGTGCCTTTGGTAGTTAAAGAAACAAATAGCAGGATTTAACTTTGTGAAAAATGAATGTATTAAGAGTTTAAGTAACACTTCACTCTCTTTAGAAAAACATAAAGCAACAAAAACAGTAAATCACTTAGAGAAAATGTATTAAATGCACAACAATGGCAAATCAGCAATAATGATTGTTATAATGAGTATATTCAATCCAAAAATATTGAAAACTTGAAACAAATATACAGCTTTTGAAGAGATGAAACAAAAGCAGTTTACATGGAAGGCAAGGCTAGTCCATGTGAAGAGCAAAGCGCTTTACAGGAGCAAGAAAAGATCAAAACAGATCAAATATCAAATCCTTTCAGTTGCAGAGTAATTAAACAGTGTTAGTTTGACATTAGGTTCGTAGCTGTAGTAATCAAACATATATACTTTAGTTGAGCACTTAACCTTGTTTTTGAGTCTTTTCCTCTTGATGAAACTGCATTTAGTTTTAGATTTTAGAAAACAAATGTATGAGTATAAGTTATTTCCCAGCACTTTACAATAGATCAGCTTAGTAAATAGTTATAACTGCAGTGTTTGTAGTACTTTGCTATTGTGTTTTGATAAGTAGGAGTAGTAGTAAAAAATATATACTTTTGTCAAGTACTTTAACTTGTACTTGAGTAATTTGTACTTGAGGTAACTGTATTTAGTTGTTGTTTCACAGCACTTTACAATAGATTTTATTTTGTTTTTGTTTGGATGCCTCCTCTTCCTTATTTTAATTTTATTTTTACTTCATTTGTTCTCTCTGGTCTTGTCTTGTTTGTTTTTGTGTTTTTTTAATGTTTTAAATTAAAATAAAATAAATAAAATAAATAAAATAAATAAAATAAATAAAATAAATAAAATAAATAAAATAAATAAAATAAATAAAAAATAATAAAATAAAATATAAAATAAATTAATTTAATTTAATTAAAAATAAATAAAAATAAAATGCAATACAAACAAAAAAATACAATACAAATACTGGGCAGGACTACTCAAACACCACCTGATTTTTTTGTTGTTGTTTTTTTGATGAGGAAGCAAACATCATGGCATGTTTTAAAGCTTGAAAATGTAAATGCTGCTAAATATAGACCGTTTAACAAAGAGCTTTGTTTTGATGTGAATGTGGCTTGAAAGTTTGTGGATAAAATGACCAACTGTGTCCCACTTTTCCCACTGATGCCACATAAAAAAGTGAGATTTACTTAGAAAACATGAAAGAAATCAAGACTTTTAGGATGTAGAGGCTTTCAGGGTTGAAATATGTTTAAAAAAGTTAAAAAAAATACAATAGTTTGTCTGTTGTAGCAGTAGTTTTAGCCCAGCTGATTGTTGTAATTGCAGTTTGATGTAGTTTGTAATAATAGTTCTATCTGTGGTAGTCAAAAGTAAATACATCTTTGCTTGAGTGATTCTAGCTTGACGTAAGTTTGTAAAGTAGATGACAGATTTCTGAGCTTTTCCTTCACCTCGGCTTAAAATAGACCTTGTTTTGTGGCGGTAAACGATGAGGCATTGATGTCTGTACTTAAATTACTGCTGCTGCTCTGAGAGCCGCTGCTTCCTGCTCTCTCCGGCGCTGCATCCGCTTTTGAAAACAAACTGTCTCGAGCGATGACTAAGCTCTTCAAAGCAGTTACGCAATTAGAGCGCTTTCGTTTCTGCGCGTTACGCTTGGGATTTTCACACAAACATGCAAAGAGGATGCGTTACCTTTGAGAGTCACACACTCTGCATTTGTGTGGAATAATAATAATAATAATAATAATAATGATGATGATAACAATAATAATAATGATAACAATAATAATAATAATGATGATAACAATAATAATAATAATGATGATAATAATAATAATAATGATGATAATAATAATAATAATGATGATAACAATAATAATGATGATAATGATAACAATAATAATACCGATGATAACAATAATAATAATGATAACAATAATAATAATGATGATGATAACAATAATAATAATATAATAATGATAACAATAATAATAATAATGATGATAATAATAATTATAATGATAATAATAATGATGATAACAATAATAATAATAATAATGATGATGATGATGATGATAACAATAATAATAATGATGATGATAATAATAATAATAATGATGATGATGATAACAATAATGATAATAATGATGATAATAATAATAATAATACTGATGATAACAATAATAATAATAATGATGATATAACAATAATAATAATAATGATGATGATAACAATAATAATAATAATGATGATGATAACAATAATAATAATAATGATGATGATAACAATAATAATAATGATGATAACAATAATAATAATAATAATACCGATGATAACAATAATAATAATGATGATAACAATAATAATAATAATAATAATGATGATATAACAATAATAATAATAATGATGATGATAACAATAATAATAATAATGATGATGATAACAATAATAATAATAATAATGATGATAACAATAATAATAATAATAATACCGATGATAACAATAATAATAATAATGATGATAACAATAATAATTATAATAATAATGCTGATGATTACAATAATAATAATAATAATAATAATAATAATAATAATAATAATAATAATGATGATGATAACAATAGTAATAATAATGATGATAACAATAATAATAATATACCGATGATAACAATAATAATAATAATGATGATAACAATAATAATTATCATAATAATGATGATGATAACAATAATAATAATAATAATAATAATAATAGAGCTTGGCAATATATAGTTTTGTCTGTATACAAGATAATATGTGAATTGTTGAAGAATTTATAGAAAATGTTAATATTGTGCACACTGGAATAAATACCACTTTTAATAAGATAACTTGAAATAATATATCTTTTTTTTTTTTGTATATTTTATTGTGTTAAAGTAAACTTGCCAATGGAAAAAAGCATAAAATATCTAAAGACAAGCCTTTTCTAACTTAGAATTAAAAAACGAAATGCTACTGCACTAGAAATGAGAACAAAACATGTTCTATTGACAAATCTTATTCTTAAAAAGTCAAAGCAATACCCAAATCAAGATGAATTCTACTTGATTCAATCACTTTTAAACTTATTATTTAATTCAAAATGGTAACTGTTTCCAGTGCATGCCACAACACCTTATTTTAACTGCAAAAAATCTGCCATAACGATCACAAATCATTATTTTGTGGTAGAGTTGGGCAGTATACATCATTTACTACTAGATCATATTGAAATTGTTGTTTTGAAGTTACAGTTTATTTTGATTTAGCTCCTCATCTATAATAAGAAAACGAGCTGGTTACAAATTAAAGGGCAAAAACTCACAATTAAACATTTCAACAAGAGTAATAAAATGAATGTCAAATCATCTTTTAAGCATTCTGAAGTGTGCGCCGACTCCAAAACAGGCCGTGTGCAAAGAGAAGAGGTTTAATGACGCAGACAGAGCAATAATTACCCCAAAATGTCACAAGAAACGGGGGGGGGGGAAATAAGTTGTTCTCGAGCAATATCGCCGTAGCTTCATTTCAGTCAAATTTAGCCAAAATCTCATATTTTTCAGGCCTTTCACACTCAAAATCCAAGAATAATCACCATCAGATTACTTTGATCAGAATAATCCAGTAAATACTCAATTTACACATTGTTTTGCACATTTCTGATGAATTACAGCTCTACCATCCGCTTAACGGCATGATCCAGTTTAAACATATACAGAGATACATTTTTTTTGCCTGCCCCTCTTCACGAGCCACACAGAGAGCGTGGACGTGCGCGTTTTATGGCTGTGTTATATTGTGTCGTGTCATTGTGGTCAAACAGGACTGAACGGGGAGCTGCGGGTGAAGAAGGAGGCTGAAACGGCCGCCATGTCCCGGGAGCACGTCAGCGAGGAGGACGTCGAGACGTTCACCAGAGTACAGGAGCTCGCCGCACAGGTAAGACGTGCTCAAGCGTACTAATGCGCCGGTGTTTCTCTTAATTCATGCACATTTTCTCACGATTTTCCTATTTTAGACCTGGTTTAGACCAAGAATAGTCCTGTTGTAGACCTGGTTTAGCTCTGGTGGTACTGGGAAGGTCAAATAGTTTCCTTTGGCGGTACTTGGTGTGAAAAGTTTGCCCATAAAAACTGTATTTTGTCATTAATGGTCGCTTTTTTGGCTCTATTGAATTGTAGATTCAGATGTTTGAAATATCTGGTGGCTCTTTATTTCACGCTAGACATGAAGTTCTGCTGTTCTGTGTTGAGTCCACACCTTATTTAATGTCCAGAAAAAAAATTACACGAATGTTTGCAAGTAGAGATAGACCAATATATCGGTTTGCCAATATATCAGGCCGATATTTGCACTTTTTAGTATCGTTTATCGACCTTAAATCGCCAACATCGGCCGATATTTAGTTTGTTTGTTTGTTTTATTTTATACACTGCTCTCTTATGTTATGTATATTTTGCTTTGCATCCATCGTTTTCTCTGGTTTCTAATAAAAAAAACAACAACATTTCATCCATCTCAATTGAAAAGATGCAGTTTATTCAACAATATTAAATATTTTTGTTAGTGCTTCAGCCCAAAAGCAAGAAGGTTCTAAGTTTTATTCCCATGACAGGGTGGGACCTGACTTTGTGCAGTTTGCATGTTCTCCCCGTGTTCATGTAGGGTTTTTCTGGGCCACTTCACTTCACACTAACGCCAATAACATGACAATAAAGTCTCCTCCGTGGCCGGGACTCTTAACCCGCAGTAGATGATCCTGGTAACCAAAGTGCATGACATTGTGGATGTTCCGTTTGACAGAGAACCGGTGTTCTGAACAGCGACGCCACGCGATTCCCCTCCGTCATCGAATTCGGGAAGTACGAGATCCAGACGTGGTATTCGTCGCCTTATCCTCCCGAATATTCAAGGTAAACCTACTCCCAGTTTCAAATATTATTCCACATTTTTGCTCATCATGAGGATATAAAGGATTTGGACTGAGGATATCAGATTGACAGCTCGTGGTAGATGTTTCGGGGTTAAAGTTTCCAGATTCTGACATGTACAGAAGAAGAATGATGAATATATTTGCAGAAGTATTCTTAAATTTATGCATGTTGTGAAAGTTGGCCGACTGTTTATTTTATTATGTGTAAAAAGGTCCTTGATAAAAAATAGATGCCTTCTCTCTTTTTTTTGTCTCATTTCGCAGACTACAAAAGCTTTATCTGTGCGAGTTCTGTCTGAAATACATGAGGAGCAAAAACATCCTCCAGAGGCACACGAAAAAGTGCGGCTGGTTCCACCCTCCCGCCGACGAGATCTACCGCAAGGACGACCTCTCCGTGTTTGAGGTGCGACGCCTTTTTGAGGGGAAACCGGCGATAAAGCGGAGGCTAAAAAGTCTGTCGCGGCATCCGCTGTCAAAACTCATTTTAAGAGATAGTGAATGTTGTTTTTGTGTTAAAATGTGTCCAAATTGTCCCAGTTTAGAAGAAGAAGAAGTCTAGTTTAGTCTATTTTCTTAGTTCCTTTTCATTAAAGCCAAACAATATTTTCTACAAACTAGTGTTGTAAAGGTTGGAGAGATATCAAAACAGTTTAGAATATCTATTTTCTTATTGTTCCTTTTCATTAAGGACTTGCCAAACAATATTTTCTACAAACTAGTGTTGGTAAAGGTTGGAGAGATATCAAAACATGTATAATATCGCGATTGTTGAATATCGAGTATGTATCTATATTAAAAACAGTTTCAAAAGACTACAAAAAGAGCTAATTGACAATAAAAATAAAATAAACGTGCACTTTAATCTTCCAAACCAGCTTATAAAATGCTATTTCTGCACTTTTGTGGTATATTTGGCTTTTCATTCACTCGTTTTTGAACCTCAACTTAGACTCTTTTTTTTTTTTAGAGATATATAAAAACATAAATAAACAATAAACAAAACAAGACTCAACTCAGGCATTTCTATGCACGTTTTAGCACAATTTAATATCGTCTAAATATCGGCATCAGGACAAGCCAAAAAATGCAAAATATTCATTTTTGTCACCTTAATATTGTTGCTGATTATTGACAGATAAAAATTATGTTCCCAGACAAATATGTATGATACCGACCCGATATTTAACCCATTTGACCCTCTTTAGATCCTTGTTTGTTTTGGTTTACTTGATTTAGACACACATTCGTCTTAATTTCGCCCAGTTTCAGTTCCCGCCTTCAACAGTTTGGTCCCGTTTGGTCCCGTTTGGTTCTGGTTCAGCCCCGGTTCAGTCCCGGTCTCGTACTTGCTTCTTCCCCTGCCGTAATCAAAGTTTTGAATCGTTAACTTCGTCCTCAAGTGATCCTGGTTTCATCCAAATTCAGGCTCACTTTACGCATTTAAAAGCGTAACTGAGAAGCCTGTATTTTGTATAATTTCACGTAAAACTAGATCTTTTGAGTTACAGCTTTGAAAATCAATGCCTGTGCCTGTTTTATTTCAAACTTTGGAAAAACTTTGTCAGCGGACCCCCCCCCCAAACCGTTCTGCAGCGATCTCTCGCTTTTCCAGATCTGGTTTACTCGCTAACCCGCTCTTCTTTTTTCTTTTTTCTTTTTCTAGGTTGATGGAAATGTCAGTAAACTCTTCTGCCAAAACCTCTGCCTCTTGGCCAAGCTCTTCTTGGACCACAAAACCCTGTATTACGACGTGGAACCGTTCCTGTTCTACATCCTCACCCAGAACGACGACGAGAAAGGCTGTCATCTGGTGGGATACTTCTCCAAGGTACGCATTACGTTATCTGTTTGTTTGTTTGTTTGTTTGTTTGTTTATGGAGCGAGTGACTTTACTACACTGACCTGGGACGCAGTATCAGGAACGTTTGTTGATTTTTGTAAAAGCAGAAAAAAAAAACACCAGTAACGTGTTTTTTCTTCTAATAAGACAAATAATGCTAAAAACTATAGTATTTACCTGTGATTGATAGTAAAATACAAAAATGTAAGACCAAATTAATCTGATAAACACGATAGTAACAGGTGATTGATTGTTTACGTCTTTATTTTAAGCTAATGATGAAAAACAATGAAACCAAAGTAGGACAAAGTAGAAATGTGTTTAAAACCACAAGCAATATTTTAGGTGCCATTTTATAATAACTGCTACTAACTTTAATTAGCCTTAATAAAGCACAATCTTTAGACTTTAGAGGTTTAGTCACGACTTAATAAATGGTGAGGAGTTATTAATTACGCAGTTATTTAGCCTGAATCATTCTTAAGGAGCATTTTCCGTTTGTTTTGCTGCAGCACAGAAATGTAAAAGTGAGAGCACGAATGATCCGTTTTTAATGATACTGTACTTTAGGGAACGTTCGTTTTGGAGGGATTGTCCTTATTTATACAGGTTTATTGTGTAACTTTGTTTGTTATCGTGACAGGCCGGAACAAAATAGATCCTTATTTGACTTTTTTGTTCATTGTAAACGCCAATATTGATCTAAAACGACTTAGCAATTCTACTTCCTGTTCCTGTTCCCTGTTCACTGTGACATTTCTCCTTAACAAGCATTTTAAACAAACTTTTTTTTAATGCTACATGTATCATTCAGAGTCGTTTTAAGTAAGTACAGGGATGTGGGCGGGGACAGGGGGTAGGTGAACACGGGAAGATCCCCAAAAGATCCCCCAAAACGTGCACGAATCAATCAAAATACAACTTTGAAACGGGATCAAAGGCTCACCTGGCGTCTCCGTTTTAAAGGCGTGATTTGCAGACTGTCGTCAAGTCCTGAGCCGCTGCACCTTCTCGCGCTCTGACCCTCCCGTTTTCCTTTCGGGGTCTTTCTGTTCCCGCAGGAGAAGCTCTGCCAGCAGAAGTACAACGTGTCGTGCATCATGATCCTGCCTCAGCACCAGCGCCGCGGCTTCGGACGCTTCCTCATCGATTTCAGTAAGTCGTGCGCGGCTTTTCCCCCGGCTTGTGAGGAAAGCCGCGGCCGCCGATTCATAAGTGTGCGGAGTCACGGAAACGGGTTTAAATACTTATAGCATTGCTTTTCGTGAGCGGGAGTTCCATCACTTCAGATTGGTGGTCCGATCCCGTAATGCCGTTGTGTCCACATGCTTATTAATGTGTTCGCAGAGGGTTTTATTATATATATATATATGTGTATTTTTTTTGTTGTTACAGTAAATACAAGATTTGTTTACATCTAAAATAGGTTCGAGTATTGCTTGAATATTGTCGAGAATACTGTCAGTAAAAAAAGGAAAGAAATGTGTGCAGGGTAATCTTTCAAACAAAAGCGTAAGGTAATATTTCTGTTCTTTTCGTGACCATAAAAAATAATCATAGTCGTATTTTAATAATCGCAATTGTTATCTGGACAGTACAGACTCTAAAAGATCTTTTGTAACGATAAAACAGTGACATTATTCAATCAAAATGTTTAAAAAAAAGTCATATTTTCTGCTACACAATACACTTTATTCGTAAATATTCTCTATCTAAAAGCCTTCAGTCAGTATGATTAAACATTTATTGGGTTAAAAACATATTTAAAACATCTTTTGTCAGTTAAAAACGTTCATTTAATTTTGTCTACCAAATCATAATCATAAAAATGTAACTATTTATGTTCAATCTAGATATTTTCAAGCGCTAATATATTTTGTATAAACTAAACGATATAAAAGGGACAAGTTCCACGTTTCAGTCCCAGAGAAACCAACTCATTTTCCAGGAAACACGTCCGAACATATTCACGACAAATCATAGTCCAAATCAAATATATCTTTTAAACGACTATAGATTCAGTCGACTAAATGAATGTGACCCAAACGAGACCAGAACCAAAAGATTCACGGACTAAATCTAGACTCAAACTAAACTGAAATCATGGTGAGTTCCTTTATTGTAACAGTCCGTTCTCTTTTGTGTGATATTCAAAGCCGCAGCGTTTACAGGCACATTTAGTACTTTAGTATTTCCTCACATTGTCTTGGGTAAAAAAAATACTGAGGTCAAAGTATCCAGTTTCTTTTGACCTCTTTCTCTGTTCGGCATCGTTTTCCCCCGTTTTTTTTAGCACTTTTTATTATTGTGAAGAGTTTCCAGTGACAATGACGGGGGAGGGAGGAGAGGCGGGGCGTTTGGTAATGGAGCGTTTGATTTCCTCTTCAGTTCGGAGGGGGGGGGTGGAGATATTGAGAGCGGCTGATGACAAAGACGGGGGACGATTGCGCACAGCTGAGCTCCTTCAAGGCTCTTTTTGGGAAATGCAGCTTTGTAGCTCGAGGAGGTTGTTGTGGTAACCATGGTGCGATGATGGTTTAGTTGTCACTTTTTCCGCCCGTACCAATATTTGATGTTCATCTCGCTGTTCGTTATTGTTATTGAGATGTTTAAAAGCAAAGAAGCTCGCGACTGGGTTGAAGTTGCGGTTATTAAGTTCACACGTTAAAGTGCCCCCTACAGGTCGGACGATATTTGGAATTTTGTTGAAAAACTATAAAAATCTTATCTCAGAATAGCTAGTTTTTTAGGTTTATAATTTCACTTCCTGTTTGTAATTGATGACATCACATAAGGAAATTACCCAGCAAACAAATATATAATTTTTTTTTTTAATTTGCCAAATAAAAAACATTTTGTTGACTTCATGTTTAGAGAGTCAAAAAAGTGTTTTATTTGCGTAAATTCTGCATAAACTTTGACTGGAATGAGTGTCCCTGGTGTGATGTCACTTCCTGTCATTTTCTACAGATTTTTCCAAATTTTCTCGTCACTTTTAAAAACAATCGTGCTGTTTTATAGTCGACTGAAGAAATTCAAAGTCGGCAGAATAGCTCAAAACTATTCAGTATCTCTATGATCAGACCCCGGTTTCTGTCCCAAACTGCACAGGCAAGACCCCACATATTTAAACAGGAAACTACTACTAAAACAGTGTATTTGACTGCAAAAATAAGTGCATATTAAAGTCATAATTCACTCAAACAAACTCACTCCAAGCGTTCTCCTTTCTGCTGTTGTTCAAATAAATCCTTATCATTCCAAGAAAAGAATTGTTGGTCAATTTAAGACGCCGTCGACCGATTAATCGACTAGGCAACTGCAACCGACGATTATTTTAGTGTTCGACTATTCAACCGATTATTCCGATTGTACATTGAGACTTTTTAAATGCATTATCAACCCAATAAAGGTGGAAATATGATGACTGAAGGCTTCTAGATGGACAATACTCACCAATAAAGTGTATTATTGGTGAAAATCTGAACAGCTTAGAGTCAGTACAGTCCAGATGACGATTACGATGATCAAAATGCAACTTGATGGACAAAAAAATTATTACAATGCGTTATTTTAAATACAATAGAATACAATTTGATGTCTGAATGTGAAATTCCACTCTTTTTCATTTGTTTTATGTGAATATTTGGCCCAGTCCTCACCCTTTTGTCTGAACAAGTGTGTATTTTACCTCTTTAAGTCCCACTGCACTTCTGGACAGCACTAGTCGTCCAAAGAAGAGAGCGAAAAAATCTCCTTTCAGATCATTTTTCAAAGCCGCTGCTCCTTTTGTTTCCCTTTTTACCAATGCAAATTCCCTCGTAAAACGACAAAGTGAATTACGACTTTTCCCAATTAATTTATTTGAATATTCAGCCGTGAGTGTTTGTTACCGCCGTCTGCTCCTCTCCGCGCGGTTAAATGAATACGCGGTGATTACTGTAACATTAGCCGCGCCGTGTTTGTGTGATTAGATTTGCTTGTTTGGGCGCGCCGGTTTGCGGGTGCACATTAAAAAGCATTAATTAATTTCACACAGTCTCGTAATGGATGACCCTCGACAAAGCAGCTCATAAAACGAATCTCACGCATTACGTTTTTGTGCTTTTTTTTCCCCCCTCTCCTCGTTCGTTATCTCTGCGTACTCTCTAAGTACGGTCTCCAGTGAGAAGGGAAGTCAATTTTCTTATTAAGTGCTTTCTCTCAAACTAATGATACAATGGCGTCTGGTTGAAAAAAATATATCGATATCCAATAAAACTACTATCGGAATTCAGATATTTATTTAAGCACTTACTTTACTGCAGAAAAAAGACATAAATTAAACAAGTTGGACCTTTCTTGAATAGATTTAGAATTGTCTTGATCTATTTCAGGAGTAGGATGCGATCACATGTAGCTGAAGTTTAAAAGTCTTAAAATACTACAATTATTATGTGGTGAAAAATGACAATTTATTTTATTTATTTTATTTATTTTATTTATTTTATTTATTTTATTTATTTTATTTATTTTATTTATTTTATTTATTTTATTTATTTTATTTATTTTACTTATTTTACTTATTTTTACTCATTTTTATTTATTTTTATTATTTTTTTGTATTATTATTATTATGTTTTATTTCCATAGCTAAAAAAATACAAACCAAACAAAAACAGACAGGACAAGACCAGAGAAAAACAAATTGGGTAAAATTGAAGATAAGAATGTAGGAAAATAGGGCATTTAAAGAAAAGAAAGGTTCAGGCGCACAAGGTCCAAAATAAAGGTCCCATTTAGTCCAGTTTCTGTCACATTTGTCCGTTTCCAAGTTGAGTCCGCATGTGATTTCTTTCCCATTTTCCTTGAGTCATTTATGGTGTTACTCCAGTCCTTTATCATCATCCTTTTCTGTGTGATGGCCCTTTTCCCAGCCTCCAGCACTATGTTCCATTTATGTTACTTCAATGACACATTATTTTTTCACTCTAGAGAGCACCGATTGACCACATTCATACACAGAACCATCAGAATTCAGAAAAATACAACTCGAAGCTTTAAGGGCTGAAAAACGGTTGGAAAAATATCTCATTAAAATGTTTCGTGACGTGCATCACGGTTGCGATTGTAATTTGATCGTCGATGCCGTTCCAAGTGCATTTTAAACGCGTCCAGGAGCGTAGAAGAAATGAGAGACGACTGAAATATGAACTGATAAACTAATACATGTTTGTAGAGTCTAAAGTCTGCAGAGGAAGCTTTACTCGCCGATCGCTAAGTGGTTATTACTATTTAAAGTGTACTGCTCTGTGCATATTTAACTCACTTACTTATCCCGGATTAGTCATAATTGAACCTTGATTGTACGTATATCTCGTTTTTGTGTGTGGCGTTGCATGATGTGTAAACGCTGCTAACCCGGTAGTTTAGACATTCACAAACAATGTTCTGATCAGTTTAGTCTTCTCTCAAATGTGAACGCTTCTCGAGGTGTTTAAAATGTGAACGCTGAGCTCAATCTAGATTTGAAAACGTTGTAAATTGCAATTCTGATCAATACTTGTGAGAAACGTTGTCGTATCCGGGCACAGACGTGTTTACCCTTTATGTTTTGCGTGTATCGTCCCTGATAACTGACAAACTAGAACGATGAACGCGATCTTCATTTTTTTTTTTATCGGTCAGACGATATCGGACCAAATCAAATCTCCGTTGTTGTTTTGTCCTAACCGTTTTATTTTGCGCCGCTCTTTTCTTTTAAGGTTACCTGCTCACGAGGCGCGAGGGGCAAGCCGGTTCCCCCGAGAAGCCGCTGTCCGACCTGGGCCGCTTGTCGTACTCGGCCTATTGGAGAAGTGTCATCCTGGAGTATCTCTCTCAGCACGGCGAAAAGCACATCAGCGTCAGAGGCATCAGCCGCGCCTCCGGGATGTGCCCTCACGACGTCGCCTCCACTCTGCAGCAGCTGGGCATGATCGACAGGCGCGACGGCAGGTCAGTGAAGGGCCGACGCCGGAGCGAGGACTGCTCGGGGTCTCCGTTATCGCTGGAGTTCCTTATTTAGACTCTATTTAGACTAGTAGAACTCTCGTAGACCTGGTATTGACCCCTGTTCGAAGCTAGATATGGTTTAGATGTGGGTTAGACCAGGTTTGGATCTGTCTGGTGTTGTTCTGGTTTAGTCCTGGTTCAGAACTGGTTTAGTCCTGGATCAGATCTGGTTTAGTCCTAGTTCAGATCTGGTTTAGTCCTGGTTCAGATCTGGTTTAGTCCTAGTTCAGATCTGGTTTAGTCCTGGTTCAGATCTGGTTCAGATCTGGTTTAGTCCTGGTTCAGATCTGGTTTTGTTCTAGTTCAGATCTGGTTTAGTCCTGGTTCAGATCTGGTTTTGTTCTAGTTCAGATCTGGTTTAGTCCTGGTTCAGATCTGGTTTTCTACCTGGTTTAGTCCTGTTTTCTACCTGGTTTAGTCCTGTTTTATACCTGGTTTAGTCCTGTTTTGTACCTGGTTTAGTCCTGTTTTATACATGGTTTAGTCCTGTTTTATACCTAGTTTAGTCCTGATTTAGGTCAGTTTTATACCTGTTTTAGTCCTGTTTTATACCTGGTTTAGGCCTGTTTTATACCTGTTTTATTCCTGAATTAGGTCAGTTTTAGTCCTGTTTTATACCTGTTTTAGTCCTGTTTTATACCTGTTTTAGTCCTGATTTAGGTCCGTTTTAGTCCTGTTTTATACCTGGTTTAGTCCTGTTTTAGGTCAGTTTTAGTCCTGTTTTATACCTGTTTTAGTCCTGTTTTATACCTGTTTTAGTCCTGATTTAGGTCCGTTTTAGTCCTGTTTTATACCTGGTTTAGTCCTGTTTTAGGTCCGTTTTAGTCCTGTTTTATACCTGGTTTAGTCCTGATTTATACCTGGTTTAGGCCTGTTTTATACCTGTTTTAGTCCTGTTTTATACCTGTTTTAGTCCTGTTTTAGGTCCCTTTTAGTCCTGTTTTATCCCTGTTTTAGTCCTGATTTAGGTCCGTTTTAGTCCTGATTTATACCTGGTTTAGTCCTGTTTTATACCTGGTTTAGTCCTGATTTAGTCCTGATTTATACCTAGTTTAGTCCTGATTTAGTCCTGATTTATACCTAGTTTAGTCCTGTTTTATACCTGTTTTAGTCCAGTTTTAGGTCCGTTTTAGTCCTGTTTTATACCTGGTTTAGTCCTGATTTATACCTGGTTTAGGCCTGTTTTATACCTGTTTTAGTCCTGATTTAGGTCCGTTTTAGTCCTGTTTTATACCTGTTTTAGTCCTCACACTCGACTGCATGATTGGCAGGTGTATGGCAGGTCAGCCCGCCTCCTTCAGCTCGGCGTGTGACTTATCCAGGACACTGTGTATTTTTAACCGCATATCCATTTAATGCGGCCCAATATTGACAGAAGTAAGTCAGGTTAAGCGCCCCAAGGACGCAATGTGTCTGTGTACACCTGTCGGCCCCCCTGTGCTCTCTACTGTAACTACTGCTACTGTTATTACTGCAATTACACCCACTTCTACTACTACTACTACTGTTGCCCCCGCCTCTGCGGTTTAAAACCCTGTCGTGTTTGAATCGTGCAGAATCGTGTTGGTTCGGCGAGACCGCGTGATCCAGAGGCACATGGAGCGCCTGAGGGAGCGCCCCGGACGGCGCGAGGTGGACCCCAGCGCCTTACGATGGACGCCCCCGAAAAACCACAACGCGCCCACGACGTCCGACGAGGAAGGAGACGAGGAAGGAGACGAGGACGAGGAGGAGGAGGACGACGAGGAGGAGGAGGAGGAGGAGGAGGAAGAGGAGGAGGAGATGGAGGTAAGCCGTACTTCCTCAGTGAGTGTTGATACTACGGAAAAGGCCCGATACTTAATACTTAAAACACTTCATATATTTTTTTCAATGAGCAAATGTCACTTTCAACCTAAATATTTGTGTAAAAAGTACTTCTCTAATCATTTAAAACGCCTTTATTAGTTATGGCACGTCTTAAAGGGACTGTATTGTATTTTTACTGTTAAAATGCTCTATAATTAGATGCAGAAAAGGCGCTGTGGTCTCATTTCCACCTGAATATACGCTTTTACAATATATCTGTACTGCGACAAAACAGATTTACTTTCATTACATGCAAAAAAAATCAGGTACATGAACTTGGTTTTTCACGTTTTTCTCGTTTCGAAACAGTATAAATCAGCTACAGTGCCTTTAATGGACCTTCCTCTTTACCTTCAGTTTAGAATAAATATGAGTCGTTTCGTTCATATCACTTGTATGTGGTCAAACTGTTCGACAAAGGTCAGATTTTGTCCAATTTACTTGTTGAAATGAGTATCTAGTTTTAGTATCAGTATGTTTTTTGCCTTAGCCGTGTGTAAAATATCACATACTGTTTTAGAGAACTGCTAAACTAAAAGAATAAGCACGTGTTTTTCAGAATAATAATCGAAACTACGAGGTTTTATACATAATAAAACAATTACAAATGCAATGAACATAAAGTGATGGCCATATTTAGTCTTTGTTTACGCAGCGATATTGCAGTTGTAGTTAATTAGTGCGGTTTGAATGGTCACAATTAGCAAAATGCATGGGCTGCTCTTTCGGGAGTACTGCGTGTCAAAATACCTCGTTTCCAACAAAGTAGTTTAGACCGCGACAAACGCGTTCTGAAATACACGCGATCCTTTTGTTTGTTTTGCAGTTACGATTTCTGTCTCTCTCTCAAATGTAATTGCAATTATTATTATTTTTTCCTAAAGTTAATTGCAACCGCAGTTCTTCACAATTTGAGATTTTTAGCAAAAACGTTCAGTCTTGGTTTTGTCTAATTTGTCTCGGCTCCAGTTTCTCTTTTACGTTTGTCCTAAAACGTCTTCTCCACTATCATCCCAAACTTCAAAGTGACACAGTTACACGTATAAACAGTTATAGCCTGGTACAGCGGGTCCTTTGAGCTAAAATTAGTGTATTTCTCAATGGGGTTTGGTGACTTCGGCTGTCCTTTTGAAAAGCCCTGACTCATGGCAAATTAGCAGTGAACATTTTAACAGGCGTCTCATTACTGCGCTCACAAACCGCTGTGTAAATGACTGTTCGCGGTGGTATAAGTGAAATAAATGTGTTTTTTTTATCGGCATAAGTTAGGTTTTTAAAAAAGATCTGTCGGAAGTTTTTGAAAAAAAGAGAGAAACTTAGAAATTGTCGGTAAAAACGTAACTAACTGACTTTTTACGACTTCAGTAACCACTTTTTCTACTAATATTATAAATTCTGCTCTTGTTAGAACTACCATTTTTACTATAATCTGGCATAGGCACTGTAAATATATGAATGAATGCGTTATATATATATTCAATAAAATAAACACGTAAAAGCTCCAATTTGACCGCCATTATAAACTAAACCCAAACAGTCTGATTTAAAAATGTATTCTTTTACTATTAGACGTATTCCTTCATCTGTAGTTTTTCTTTTAAGCGTTGAGTTTTATGTCGTACAAGACAAATATCTGGTATTATTCACAAGACGACGATGCCCAAAAGGAGTCGGCAGAAGATAATACTTCAAAACGCCCACCTCCATTACAGTTAGCATCTGTCGCAGCAGCTGTTTCAACTGTTGTCATATTTCAATATTTTTGATTCGATTCTGAATTGTCATATTTTTATCTCATGCACAATTGACTTTTTTGCACTTTTAACCATGTCATATTATTGTCTCCTCATCAAAAACACACCTGCCGTTTTTCTTCATTCACACTTTTTCATTGGCGCCGTTTCGAGGTTGTTCAGAACTCACACTTTTTCCAGTTTTTTTCTGAATATTTACGTCCCAGGTCAGAAACCCTAAAGCCACCTGTGCAGATTGTAAGTCCATAAACCGTTACCGGGCTCGTTCTGAGCTTCACTGACGTCAGATCATGTCCACAACAAACGCACTGCTCCATTAACATAGTGGTCACGTTGCCTAAGGGCTTCATTTTATTTATTTATTTATGTTTTCTTTTTTCATTCTCTCATTCCCTTGAACTAAAATGCACTTAAGATGAATATATTTTAAATTTATCTTAAAATTATACACATCTCAGAATAGCTCCTTTTTTATTTAGGATTATAGTTTTACTTCCTGGTTGTAATTGATGACATCACACGAGGACATTACCCTTTAATGTCACAATTATTATTTTGACATTTATGAGAGCACCTTTATTATTGTTTAGAGGGTCAAAAATGTTCTTTCTTTTGTGTAAATTATGCATAAACTTTGGATAGAGTGAGTGTCCCTGGTGTGATGTCACTTCCTGTCATTTTCTACAGATTTCCCCACTTTTCTCCACAAATAGCGACTCGATTGGTGCAAAACTATCATTTATATTTACAACAGGTACAAATAGGTTAAATAAAGTTAAAATTAGCCCATCATGAAGACCTGTCACGGGCACTTTAAAGCCACATGAGTGCGTATAATGTGTCCACTTTAGATCCGCACTGGTTTTACTCTTTTGCGTCTCCTTTCAGATGGAGAGGCTGAAGGACCCGTCGAGCCGCTGGGAGAAAGACGACCTCTTCTCCCCCTCCTCTCACAGCGGCCGTCCCACCCTCACCAAAGTCCACTGCAAGGTCCCGTACCGAACCTACGAGCGCCGCGCCATGTCGTCATGGAGCCGCCGAATCCAGGGAGCGGAGGAGCGGAGCCACGACGACGAGGAAGCTGACGACGACGACGACGACGACGACGAAGATTCGGACAGCTCGCCGCCCGTCCTCACCAAAGCCCACGTCATGCTTTCGACCAAAAGAAAGGTGAACACGTTATTGGTTGTACGTGGTCAAAACTGTCCTGGTTTAGTCCTCGTCCTGGTTTAAGTCCTGGATTAGTCCTGCTTTAGACCTGGTTTTGAAGTAGATGTCTTGTTGCTTTTAAATACTACTGTAGTTAAGCAATATATAACTTTACTTCTACTATGATTACGTCTTCTACTAAAAATATAATAAGTTTTCTTAATAATGCTGCAACTACAGATACAGCGTTACCACTACTACTGCGTCGTGTACTGCCAAAAGTGAGCCGTATGGGCCACTCAGCTGCTTCCTGTTACAGCTCTGTGGGAAGCAGAAGAATGTGTCTTCTCTTGGAGGCAGTGGTTCAATAGAGACTTGCTCCGGACTTCAATATTGTCATTGTTTTCTGCTCAGAGACAGATGGAGCAAAGCCAGGAGTCTAGTCGCTCCTGCGTTTGTCTTGATTTCCACTGACTGTAACTTTGTGAACGTTTTCTTCCATTACTGGTGTTTTTGCTCTCGAAAACCCTTGAAAAGCACGTAACTTTGCCTGGTTGCGTCACCTGCTCGACTCCTTGGGAACAGACGGGGTTAAAGTGCATGTGACGGGTTTTCATCTCTTTCTAATTATGACTTGGTTTGGTGGACTAGAACCAGTGGTGAACATTCATCATAGTTTTACATCAGTCAAGTGGCAGTTTGTGAACATAAAATTCAAATAGAAAATTACAGGAAGTAGAGCAGCTGTGATGTCATCGATAAGCGACATTCCATTGAAAATACAAGGGACAATTTACACACACCTGACACGATTTTAAAACCAAAACAAAGGTGGTATTATTTGTCAAATCATAATAATTGTGGAATTACGAAGAGTTTAGGCCATTGTTTTCAGTATGGTTGCTAGGTTACAGTTGTGGAATTACCTCTAACTATGTCACATCTGCTGCTAATGTCCAACCAGGAAGTAACATTATAAACGTCACCAAAATGTTCAAACTGGGGAAAACTAGGCATGATTTTAAGTAAATATTAAATATAATGATGTTAATTGTGCACATTAATGCCATACTGTGGAACATTCCCGGTAAAGTGGCTGATTGTGTCTTCTTGTATAGAAATTGTATTATTATTTATTTGTTTTAAATTGTATTTCTTGTATTGTGTTATTGCAAGTATTGTAAGGTATACTGTATTGATCTCCATTTGAAAATGTGTCCCCTTCGTAATAGTAGTAGTAGTAGTGGTCGTAGTAGTATTTTTAGAAGTTGGAATAATATATGGTGGGTCCTTTTAATCCAGGAGATAATTGTTGACTCTTGCGCCGTTGTTGTCGTTTATGTTTGGTTTTCTCTTGGCACAAAGCACAGCTGAGTGTTTATCATTATTTGTTTCCCTTCATTAGCTGCTGTGTTGCGTTCGTGTGCGGTGGGAACTTTGATAAATATTCATGGATCGGAGTGGAAGCGGCGTCGAGCTCGCAGCTGTGGATAATAGATGTGTTTTTAGGGCCGCTGTCTAAACCATGTACCATTGTCAGCTTCATGGTTAATTTACTGGTCCGCCAGCCTCCGTTCTGCTCTTTTAATGCGACACTGCTGCCCTCTTGTGGACATAAAGACAAAAACGCTGACAACTTCCTATCAATATGACTTACATCACTGTTATCTGGGGCTGCAAGTAACAATTATTTCATCAGTCGACTTTAGAAGCAATTATTTTTGATTACTTCTATTGTACAACGAGATTTTAAGATAAAATGTAACCAAACAAGGCTTGAAATATGGTGATTGATAACAAATTCCGAATTATTTTAGTCTGGCGCAAATATTTTCTGAGGTGGTACGTGTTGTCAATATGTTACTGAGTCATCGTAGTATTCATACATTTGTTATTGTAGGAGTTTGAAGTTGTATGTATGTCGTCGATTAAGGTATTGCACGTTTCGATCAGCCGTATTCAAGTATTGGCTATCTGAACAGGAATATTTAATACGAAAAGGACTTAAGTGCGTAAAACAACCTGAGTCTTTTCCTGAAGCTATAAAAAAGTGTTATTAATGTGTTTGAATTGCAGTAAATTGACAGTGTGGACGTTATCTTTTCAGCCAGAGCCATGTTCTGAGTTTATATATTAATCAATTGAATCGATTGGTAATTGTTGAATATCATTAACTTGTATTTGGTGTTTTCTTTTTGCAGAGGTCTGTTGTGCTGAAGAAGCGCGGGCGAAAGAGGAAGAGAGTAAACAGCAGCGTCACCACGGAGACCATCTCGGAGACCACAGAGGTGTTAAATGAGCCGTTCGACCACTCCGAGGACGAGCGACCCATGCCCCTCCTGAAGCGGACGTCCCGGGTCGGCGAGCTGGACGAGGACGAGGAGGATGAGGAGGAAGAAGAAGAGGAAGAGAGGGGGAAGAGGCACATGGCACCCATGAAGAGGAGGAGAGGACGACCACGACTAGAGAAAAACATTCAGAAAGACAATCATGAACTCTGGAGCGAAGGTAAGTCCTGATGTGCCCCAATATGATTATTCGACAAGCTTTTGAGTCAAATTATTACAAACATTGTGATGTTTGGTTTTTGTCTAAATTTGGATTAAATCTAAAAACCAACAAAGTTACATCTAGGGAAATCCAAGATAAATTATTTAGAATATTGTTGAGTCAAAAGTGGTATAGCATGGTATTTTTAACAAAGTAAAGTAAAACTTCATTAAACATCTTTAATTGCTTAAAAATGTTGAATGTAGGTTAGGCCTGTCTTTGATGTTTTTCCTGTGCCGACCATACAATATTTCTGTTCTCTCTTTTACAGGAGCAGATTTTCTCTGTAAAAGACCCAGTCCTCGTCCACTGAAACGGAAGAAAGGCTGGCCCAAAGGCGTGAAGCGTGGCCCTCCCAAATGGAGAACCAAGAACGAGAGAAAGATGGGCTTCAAGCTGAATCTGTACACGCCCCCGGAGACGCCCCTGGAGGCGGAGCACCACATGCACTCGGAGGAGGCGGACCGGGGCGGCGCCAGCGCAGACGAGGGCAGCCGAGCGGGGCGCGGGCCAGACAGTCCTGATGTAACGCTGGAGGAGCCTCAGTCCCAGCCTCACAGCCCCAACGATCCAGAGTCCCACAAGTCCAGCTCAGGCGAGGACTCTCCGGTCTGCTCCCCCGCACCGTACCGCTCAGAGGAGCAGGACGACTCCCCCGAACCCCCTCCAGAGCCTCAGGACAGTGAGCCCGACTCTCCCAAAGACCCGGACCAGGACGAGCCCAGAGCAGAAACAACTCGAGACCGAGAGGAAGAGGAAGAGCCGAGCAAGGCGGATCAGGGCGAGGAAGAGGAGGAGCAGACGTCAGCGGAGCCCGAGGCCACAACAGAGGAGCCAGAGCCGGATGTGCCGGATGCTCCTGAACGCACCACAGATTTTTTGGATCCAAACGAGTGTGAGACGGGAAAGCAGGTTTCCATGGCGACAGAAGAGACTGAGAACAGTTTTGAAGCCGTTGAAGAGGCAAAAGCTTTAACAGAACCAGAGCCGGGCCCTGTCCCGGAGGCTACAATGGACTCTGACAGTGCCCCTGCACGAGGCGGAGCAGCCCACAACAGATCCCTTCAGGTCCGCCCCCCCTCTTTCCCCCAGAGAAACTGTAAGACGCCCGCCCTAGGAGAGGAGGCCCCTGTGCCCCGAGCTGGACTCTGAGACGTGCTGCAGGCTGTGCGAGCTCCGTCACACAGGACGATTCTCGCGCGTGATCACGGACTGTGTGAGCCTCAGGAGCCCTGTCACCTCGGTGCGCCCTACGCCCCCGTCCCGCCCAGCCCGTGCCGTGCCAAGACTTCCCCAGTCCGATCACAGCAGCCCCCCTGTCCTCCCCCTCTCACCCCAGTCAGTCTGTGCGCTCATATAACAGCCCCGCAGTGTCTCTGGCTGAGAGCGGCTACACGCAGATCAGCCCCGAGCACGGCATGGCTGCTGCACAACAATCTGGAGCCAGCCGTGAAGTGACGTTGCCTCGCTGTGTCGACCACCGGAATACTTAGTTTTTCACGCAGAGATCACTCCAGCCTACTCCATTCGATCTGCCTGACGAAGTTCAGATTCCCAGGGTGGACAGTGGCTTACAGTGATTGGCAGCATCGCTCATTGCCCTATCGGCGATTCTCGTACTCAATTAAGACAGGATAAACCGACGGCTAACGAAAATTCTTCTTACATCGATTGACTAGCGTTAGTTACAACTCCCAACACACTAGCAATCCGCTGAGCTACACTCGGTACTAACGCCAATACCTGAAAATACTTCACCAAACTGTACATTATTATCTCCTGCCTTAGTTCCGCTGCTCCCACCCTATCTTACATTTGAAAGTCAATTTCGACCATCTTATACTAGACTCCACAATCGCACTCTGACCATCCCCTTATTCACTCTATCATCTTTCCCATTGTCTCTGACTCTTCGGGGGTAACGACCAGCAACGCGACGGCTTACGAAAGAATTCTACAATATCAGACTTAACCGAACTCGTATTCGGACGCAGTCTACCTTGTTGTCGGCGGTGGACAACACACACGACTCGACACCCCGGCACAACGACACATATGTAGCCAATAGATCTGCGACTTGCGTCTCCGCAGCGACCCAGCGTAAACGTTCCGACACCCCACCTCTTCTCCTTCATCCATGGCGCGTACGTAATACCTACTGCCGAGCTACACTTAAGCAGCCCTCTACAAACTCAATCCATCTCCCAGCATTCCATACGCCTCACGCGCAGACTCGAGTCAATTATCAATCCACGTCAGCCCTCCCAACGTGGCAAATTATCCCGAACGCCGACTCCTACCTTGACACGATATATGCTCCAAGCGTCTCCATTTCCCGACGAGATTACCCCACGTTCCCTGCCTGAATCACGATTCGTCGACCATGGTAAACCGACCGCAACTACCAATCCACCAACGCCGTCTTAAGAAGAACTGTAGCCCTGAACGGATCTAATCCTGAGGCCTCTGCCCCAACCGAGCATATGCAAACTGGCTACCCAGCCCGGCAGCGCTCTGTCCCACAGGGGCAGCCTGCCGCCCGCTGGGCCACACAAGGTGGCCGCCTGCACTCTGAGGCCCAAACCTCCCAGCGTCCTCAGTCCACCATGCAACGTTCAAGTACCCCCGCAAGCCCGTGTGGATCTGAGACAACGGTCTCGAAGCAGACGGGCGCGCCACGGCAACACAATCAGCACAATCAATCAGCCAACTAATCAACACCAAACGGGCTCCACAACCCTGAACCAGCCGCACACAGCCCACTCCCACAATGCACCTCACCCTCCCCACTCCCACAATGCAACCTCACCGCCAACTCCCTTAATGCACCACACCTCCGCATTCGCACTGCCCATTAACGCCCACACTCCAAATGCGCCTCACCCACCCACTCCCACAATTGTACCCACCCGCCCACTCCCACAATGCACCTCACCCGCCACATTCGACTCCCACAAGCACCATCACCCTCCGCACTCGCTCAATGCGCCTCACCCTCAGCCCAACTCGCTGCACAATCAGCCCCTGTCCCACAACCTCACTCCGCACCACACTTCACTTACGGGGCGCCATAACTCCACCCAATCGCAACATAACTCCGGCCACTCCCAACATAACTCCAGCCACTCCCAACATAACCCGCCCATCAGCATAAACCCCGCCCACAGCCAGACCCTTATCCATAGCTCCTCCCACTCGCATAACGCCGCCCACAGCACAACCAAATAGCCACACCACAGCCTGCACCACAATCAACTGCCACAGCACGGTCTCCACGGGCAACAGCCCCGCGTACCCCAATGCGCCCTGCCCCCCGGGGCTTTTGCCCAGGCCGTGCCGCTGTCCGACCGGCCCGAACCAGCCCCAACTTCCTGTACGAGCGCCTGAACCCGCAGGGAGTTACGGGCCGCACTACACGCAGCCGCGGGCCTGAGCCTGCCAAGCTGCAGCAGTTCACCAACTCGTTCAATGGACCGTGTCAGCCACACGCGCCTCGCACCCCATCACGGTCCTAGCCGGCCAAACAGTACGACGCCCAACACCTTGCCCCAGATGACTGACCGCACCGGGTCCGACGTCTCTGGCCATAGGACCCGCCTACGACCGCCCATGACGCCGCGCCGCACCACCGCCCTCGCCACGCCCTCGACATGATGCTTCCAGCGGAACCTCCAGCTCGCAGCCGCGCTTTCCAGTGCACTCGCCTCCCAAGACACCACGCGGCGTCCCGGACTCCTAAGAATACCTCTCACAAAGTCGGAACTAGAACCAGTAGTACATTTTACATCCATTAAATATTATAGCCTGTAGTCTAGATAAATGACGCGCCCCGCACCTGTGTATCACCAGACTAGAGGCGTAATCAGCCTTAGTAATAATACCTCGTCCCGCTATACTAGTTATCAAGTCTAACCACGCCCTACAGCTCCATGAACATGACCCAATACCATCGTACACCAATCGGTACTAGGCATGACGTATATGAGCCATCTGCCACCATGAGGTACACGCACCGGCTGTACCACATGATTACTGAAGCCATATACACGTAAAAATCAATTAATCTAGTCGGCCCTCACGTACTCTAATATAGTTCTATTACTGGCAGCGCTGATGTGGCTGATTAGGTATACCCGAACGCCTTAAGCTCATATCTCGCTACCCAGAGTCCTCACAGGCAGCCATCGCCAGGGCCCCAGTCACAGGCCCTTCAGCATGAGTTAATTTCGGGTCCTGAATTATCTCCCTTCCAGCTGATACTGTTGCAATCTCTACCGTATCGATGGAAACGCAGTCTTAGGAGGCTGCGAGGAGAGCTCAAGCCGCCTCACGCATATGGGATCAGTCATGCTTACATTTGACTGTAAGCGAGAATAGGAAATATTTTCCACTCAGATATTGCTCGTTTCCATGGGAAAATGAAATAGCCACATGTTTTAAATATTGTAGCATGGAGGTAATAAGATAATGACAACAAATTATTGAATGCTGCCTTAAATTTGGTCTATTGGCCTTCCGAATCGCAGCTACAGTGCTCTTTGTAATCGTAAAAGCAGACAATCCTGTTTCTTTTCTCATGCTGTCTTCATTTATGTCTACCTAGAACAAGCACTACTTCTCGAAGACTTACACATTCAATCGTTAGCATCCGATCAGGAAGAAGTTCGAACTTTGAAGTACTAAATACTGCATTATAACTTTCAAGTTACAGCAGATGGGAAGCACACTATACTGCGTCATATACGACGAGACATCTATTTAAATAGCCTTCTATAGATGTGGAAAGAATAGAGATATTCTTGTCACAACACACAATGCTCACTGTTTATTCTAGACGAATATTACTCAATCATTTACCTGTGGCCAACAGATACTGTACTATGAAGAATATGCGTATAATGTGAATGCTTCCACAGTTTTTGCACTGAACCTTAATCATGTTGCTGCAAGCCACAATAGTCATTTATACAATCCTCTATATACTGCTATAATGCGGTTCTGCTACAAAGTGTTCGATCATCCTAACGCGCCATCATTTTCAACCAACTCCTGCTAGATCGTTTCTTATAACACAGATAGCACATGAGAGGCGAAAACATATTCTGAGCACTTACAACGATGACTCTTGTCGTGGACATTAACAGAGTATCAAGTAATCATTCGAGCTGATCAAGAACTATTGTGTGTTTTTTTGGTGACTTCAACCGTTCTGTCTTCTGATTTTTGCGAAGCGCATCTCCTATGTCACACACCTGCGTTAGTAGGATCGGTGACGCTTCGGTAATCCCTACCTTCCTTTTCTAGTCTCGCCTGAGAAAAAAAAACGACAGATTCTGCTACTGCACAAAAATCCTTTCAACTGTGATCGCATCATTTTGGTGCTGGCAAACCTATCTCATCATCTAAACAATCAAGTCTTCACTTCAACAACAAAAAAAGGATATGTCACCGTTGTGACGCACACTCAGCGTTCATGGTGGAAGAGAGGCTGGTTCTGTAGCGAAAATCAATCTTTACAATCAGTTTAACCCCCGAAACAAACAATACCCTGTGCGTGCTAGAGATTTAAAAGCATAAAAATAAAAGTGACATACAGAAATATTCTATGCCCATCACAGACGATCTGATCATTTTGACTCTCGCGCTGTACAGTAGGCAAAACATCGCACCAGCCCAGTCAAACTACACTTTCAACTTTGTTCCAAGTAAGATCAAGATCCAACAATTTCCTTTCGTCGTGATTCTCTATAGTCACAACCTGCACCGAGAACAAGATAAGCATTTACGACCACTGTTGTTCGAATGAATAAAAAGTGATGGACCTTGCGTCGTGGTCCGTCTGCGGCTCATAGTATCATAATGACCACGCCCTCTTCATCACTTAGGTCTGTCCATTGACTCTATACACCAACGACGGACACGCCATAATCGTTATATGACAAGAAACCGTCTTAGAAACTAGCCGAATTATCAATGATCATCTCTAGCCCCTGTAGCCTTTTGGTATATAGTTTGTATAAAGCAGTGGTCGTCTTTTCATTTTATACTGCAGCGCGTATGGCAGACCCACAGTCTTGCTTCATCAGCTAAGAAGAGCAGGCACTAGCCCCTCGTACAATCATTACTGCTCGATCTTGCCAAATCTGGCACGAGCAACGTTATAGTGCTATTATTCACATTGCATTTCTTTTGTATTATCGAAATGAGAATAAGTCTGATAGAAGGAGAAAGATAAGAAATAATAGTAAATTAGATAGAACTTAGAACCCAAAACAAGCTTGGCTGTTGGGAGAAAAAGACTTAACAGTACGTCAACGAACCACAGGGGGCTTGGAAGTGCGCCCCGTGCTCGTGTACGCCGCCGTCGTCAATACGATACTGTACTACTGTAAACCATAAGCTTTCTAACACGTATGCGCACGAACTAACCGAATTTTTTTTAAATTTAATTAAACTTTGCATTTATTTTAATGTAGGGATGACGCAATATAAAATTTACTGTTACAATTACTTTTACTACGATTCTTCATTATTGTTGTCGCTGTGCAATGAAATTATGACTTATTTTACCTTTTAATTTTAGCTTTATGGAATCAAAACATTCTGGAAAAGTAGTGACAACATCAACAGCCATATAAAAGTACTTTACAGGTAGTTTTAGACTTTTTTTTGGAGAGTAGATTTAACTGAAATTACTCTACAATTATATTATTATTTTTTTTAGCTGTTACGATTATGTATGTGTCCTGACTAATCCCGTTTATCCCCACGCGACATGAAGTATACAATGAAAGTATTTTTTCCCCTCGCGCCACCTTGTAATTGTACGTAGTCGCATTGAAGTATAGTGTGAAATAATGAAGTATTCTCTGCCCAGTTTGTAGTTCATTTTACTTTTAATTTTTTCGTCCAATGTCGAGGGGGGAAATTCGCCAATACGCGGTGGTCTCGCCGGTGAGCTTTATCAATCAATTATGAATCTGCAATCATGTGATCAAAGTGCAATATGACAACCCTGAATTTTTCCAATCAAAATGAAAAAAAAAAAAAAAAAAAAAACAACAACAAAAACAAAACAAAAACTAAAAAACTAAAAAAAAAAAAAAGGTTTATTTTTTGAAGTGTAAAGGTTCATTAGTGTGGACATAAGCCATAGAGGGTTCAGTAGCAGCCTATGATAAGCCATGAAATGTGCCTGGTCCAGCGGCTGTGCGACCCGCCCCGTCTCCTCTGTCCAACAGTGCTGACAGTTGTACTATACTCATGCCTTTGTATATTTAAATTATTGTACTTATTTTGTAAAGTGACGACTAGCATGCTTCCGGTCTCTGTTAGTGACAGTGCATTGAGTAGTACTGTACAAGTGTTTGTGTCAATAGCAAGCCATTTAAAAGATATCTGGCCTTTATTAGGTTTTCCCTGTCCGGCGGCTGAAAGATTAAACTATATTTTGTTAATTCTAATAATGTATAAAATGTAAACTTAGTTTGTTGTTCAATTTGAGAGGTTTTATCGCTATGTGTATAAAACTGAAGTCTTTTGTAACAGGGCAGCTTCCTGTTGAATAAATATGTCAAAAGCATATCGCAGTGTTTGTACTCTTAAAAAACTCACAGACGAGTGTGGCAGAATTTAAAAATATATAATATAAATTTAGCCCAAAGTCGATATTTTACATAATGCCTTCAAAAGCTACGTTTTCATTCCATCTGTAGATTTGTTTCTCATCTTTATAAAATGTTTATATTTTACCGAAGAGTAGAGGACTAGCGCCTGTGAATAGACCAAATTAAGCTAACGGATTTGCATGTAAAACGCGCTTGTCCCTGTGTTCTGTTTCTGATCCAGAATCCTGCTCTTTTGTAGCCTTTGTACTTTTACAGAGAGCGGCGGACAGGAGGCGGGAACAAACCTGGTTGTGCACACGCAGAATGAACTTGTATTTATGACTTCTCTCCTTTTGTCAGTCACATAAATGCTGTACATTTTAGCATAAGATAAATTATGATTGACCATGTGCTGGATTCCTCTGTCTTGATTACAGTGCTGATCCGTGAACCCGCTCCGAGGATTCAAACGTGTGACGGCAAGTCAGTCGTTTATTTAGTTTTTTTATTTGATTGTTCAAAAGAATAAACATAAAAACACAGCAAAACACGACCAGAGAGCGGCAATTAAATAAGAATACAATAAAACAATAACTGAACAGCAAAAAAACACAATACCTACTCTTTCCAATGCTAGATGTCATAGGTTTTGCTTGGAAAAGTACACACTGTGGCTTTGAACTCGCCTTATTTTGGCATTTATTCTTCGACTCCAAGGTGTTTCTTGTGTTCAAAAAAACGTATTGAACATGAGCGCGGTCCCTCTTCGCACGCAGATCTGACCTGTAACCTGCTTTGTCACCATGGTTTACACACCAAGTTTAATGCCATACTGTGAAACTTTCCGACAATTCTAACATTTGACTCAGAAAAGTTACATATTGTACCTTTAAAGCACTTAGCAAAATGTCAATGCATACTACTACTACTACTACTACAACAACTCGACGACTACACGACGACTACGACTACTTAACGACTATACTACGACGACGACGACGACGACGACGACGACGACGACGACGACGACGACGACGACGACGACGACGACGACTACTACTACTACTACTACTACTACTACTACTACTACTACTACTACTACTACTACTACTACTACTACTACTACTACTACTACTACTACTACTACTACGTTATCGTTTCACATCCGTCATTTTACCATTTAAATATTACAATACAACACAATATACAGAATAGAATCTGTTACTACTTTATGCGTTGGTACAGAAAATACCTTTTTGAAATACTAAGTTTGAGTAACTGTATTCCGAATATATTTACTTTTTCAAAAATCAAAAGAATATTCTCTACAGCGAGAAAGAAATGACGGTGCAACAAACTTTTAACTTTTAATTTTGTGTAGAGTTTTATACACTGATGAAGCGAAAGTATTCAGAATACAGTACCCTGATATATACGTTACAAAATATATGTAATGCAGGTGTTCAGGTTCTGTAAGTATTTTGCCAACACTGTACTTGAGTTGTGATTACTGAGAAAGACATTTGTACATTTCTGCAGTACCAACGTAAAGGGCTCGTACCAAATATTTCATGTTTCAGTACTGCATCTTACTAGTAGTTTACACAGTATTCTCATTAAATTACCAATATTTATATGTGTATCTCATCATTTCCTCTTCACAGGGCATTATATTTGCATACTTATATAGACGTTATGACTGTCAACGTTAACTCGATCTAATATGGATGAAAATGTGTAAAAAAAAAAGAAAATAAAACGTCTTTAGTTGCAAAATTTTAATTAAAAAAGAAAAGAAGATTGGTTTAATGTTATGGGCGGTAATGGGTAATAATAAAAGTACAAATATTGGCTTGTGAAGTTTATGACGCCGCCTCGAGAGAAAGAGGAGAACATTTTCATACTTAAACATTTACATGCTTAAACTCAACTTTGCACGTCCCAAGTAATCGACCACATCAACAAAACGAGCGACATCACAAAACGATCGCATAAACCTGTTAGCTATAATCGACTAGCCCAGCGATTATTCTTTCGATTAATCGGCTGGTTGTTTGAGAACGCCTACACGGTGAAATGTTTTGACTCGATTTGACCCGGATGAAGCTGAAGTGAAGCCGTTTGAGGGTCCTGCTGGACTAACGAGTGTTTCCGTCGAATACACTGAATTCATACTATTTTCCACGGCGCTTTCCTGGAACTGCGGCTCAATTTCGTGCCATGGAACGTCTTTTCTCTCAGCTCATGACGCGCGTTGGGACCTGCGTTATAGACGAGTGAACGATGATTCGCTGGGGTCTGTCCCCGTCCAGTCATCGCGATCAGGAGAAACGACACAAATCCTTGACTGACGGCTTACGTTCTTGCCCATCTTCTCCCCCGCGCGGCGTTCGCTTCACGGTTGGTCAGTTCGCTCCGGTCTCCGCTCTCGCAAGTGCATGTCCAGCTCTCTCAGCTGTTTGAGGAAGCCCCAGTTGGGGATGATGCGTCGGCGCTTTTTCACCGTTTCTATGGCGTCGACGACCGTCATGTTTCGGCAGATCATGAGGTAAGCCAAGAAGAGGGTGGCCGACCTGCTCCTGCCCATCACGCAGTGCACCAGCAGCTTATCTGGACACAAAAGAACCAGATCAAATGAGACGGGACAGCCTTCAGTTAGCCCGGGTTTACAGGGGAACGTTGTGGATATTGTTCCTGCAAAACCTGGAACAATAGTATAAGAATGACAAACATTTTCTAGATGGTTCTAGTCGGCCCTCAGGCTTCTCGGAGCATTTTTACGGCACCTTTAAAGACCCTTCATCCTCGAAACCACACATTTTTGGTGTAAGACAGACAGGATATTAAAGTTCTAAGTCTCAAAATGTGTCGGGGCCCAAACCTCTGCTAAATGCGACCGTTTCAATGCTTTACTGTATTTCTATTTGGTTTTCATACGTTGGCCTCGATGAAGACCACGCGGACACTCCCGAACTAACACGTCAGAATATACTTAGATTAAAATATACTTAAATTCCAGACTATTATGCTGCAAAAGCTCTTGCGTAGAGATGTAAATGTCTGAAGCGCAGTCCGGACAACAACGGAACTTTTGCATTACATCCCTCGTATGTTAATATAACTGGAGTCGCAGAATCATTACCTTTTGTAAATGTGTGAGGCGGCTCAATAAGTCGTGGGTGATCTGGACCTGGTTTGGACCTGGTTTAGTCCTTAATTGGACCTGGTTTTGGACCTAAAACCCTGGCTGATAAACTTGAATTAATCTGCATTATTTGGATATTCTTCATTGCTGTCGAAATTGCCAGCGAAATTAATTTAATAAAAGTAAATCGTTCTAGTTAAACCTAGAAACAACAAAATAATGATATGCCTTGATGAAGACTAGGTTTGGTTTTGGTCTAGTCCTGGTTTAGGTTGGTTGAGTAAACGCAGCCTGGATCGTTAAGTCGTCTCACTTTGCGGGTCGCTCAGAGTTTTGTCGATGAAGCCGGCCGCTGAGTGGAAGTACTGGCTCAGGTCAAAGGTCGCGGTGTCCTCGGCGACCACACCGTAGTAAACAACCTCCATGTCGCTATAGTAACCGGCTCCCGTGTCCACGCTGTTCCACGTCCCCTCGGCCGCGTTCAAGACGTGCGTGATCCCGAGCTCCTTCAGCTTGCGCTTGTCCCTCGCCGTCTCCCTGGCAACACATTTATCTTTTAGTTATGCGCAGTACTCCACATAAATGACACAACAGCGATGATTTTACACGTAATAATACCCGAAAACACCTTTTAGTTTGGTAAATGAAAGCTTAAACTGTCAAAAAAAAATGTGTCTGCGGCGAATGAATTGTCGCTTATTGATGACATCACAGAGGGATTCGGCTCTTTTATTTTTTTTCCATTTTTCGACACAAACTGCAACTTGACTGATGTAAAACTGTGATAAATAGTTACCACAGGTTCTATCCCACTGAAAACAGTAATAATTAGACAAAACACCTGAAAACCTGTCACATGCACTTTAATGATGCTTTGTTTGTCATTACTTGTCATTACTAACAGTTTAATTCAATAACTTACAACTTTTGTGCCATTGATTGTCATTATTTACATTTACATCGGTCCGGACACTCACTCGTCCCCGATGTAAACGTTGTCCCAGACCTGGTTGACGTGAGTGTAGGCCACACAGCCGCGGTTCAGGATCTTCTCCAGCTCGTATCCTCCAGGGGTGACGTACTCTTCCTCTGACGCCTCAGGGGCCGGTTTCGACCCCAACTTTGACTTTCTGACAGACATTTTCATAGGTTTTGACCTTCTTTCAGTCGTGGTTTGTTTCCTGACGAAGCAATAAGAAATACCATGCAAGTCAAGGGCATAGCTACAGAGTACTACAACAAATATTTCAGATTATCTCCTATTTAATACATATACATATATATTTATGCAGGTACAAAAAACATTGTATCATATAGTGTGTATTAGGGTTGTAAAAAAAAAAATTATACATATATATCCCGTCAATTCTACACTGAACGATACTAAACTTGGAACTGAACGCAGATGATACTGAAAATGAAATTACCTTAAAGTACTGCATATAAAAATGTGTGCTTTATATTGTGTGTGTGTGTGTGTGTGTGAGTCTTTCCTTTAGTATGAAGTACATATATTAAATGTTTGTATTGTGACATTACTTAAAGTATTATATAAAAGTGGACATTTAAAGGTAACTTAATAAAGCATTTACCCCTGGACTATTCCGTCAGCTTCCTGTTTATAGGCACCATTTTAAGCACTTTTCACTATAAAAGGATGTCATATTTTGTTAATTGCCATGGCAACAATGGTCACACCGAAACCCACAGGTCGAACCGTACTTTCTGGTCATGATGCACCACAACAACCGTTTCCCGCGGTTTGAATTTGAGCTTTGATGGCACTTGTTGTGTTGTTCACGTGCAGGACTCACCAGGATCACGTCGCCTCCTCTTCTGCTGCTCGGCTCTGGAAGATTTCTCATTTCTGGACACGGCTGGACTTCAGCAGTGGCTGTATCCGGGACAGGACTGCGTCAGCGGCGCTTGGGTGGGACGCCAAGTGCAGGGGATATTTTTAGTCCCCCCCCCCCCCCCCCCCCCCCCCTCCCCTCGCATATTCCCCTCACCCTCCTCCGTCCCACTCTGCCCTGTCTGCCGCCTTTAGGAACAAAATGCAGGCCGGACGCCCAGGTAAACTGTTGGGACACCACCTGCAGTCCGTCTGGAGATCGTGGAGGTTATCGCTTTGCATGGAATGTTCCACAGTATTGCATTAAACGTATCTACATCGCTTCATTCTGTGTGTTTTTAATGGCATCATCAACAAGGCCTTGAAAAACATGCAATCTTACTGTGAGTGTGTCGCATATTCTCCACAGATCTGACCGGTCACTGGCTTGTCTCCATGGAGATTGATTCAACGACTGTCATTATCTGCGATGGAGAAATTTGACTCATTGGGCGATTCACCGTTTCCAACATTAAAGGAGACGTAGTGTGACTTTTTTTTTTTCAGGTTCTTAGTGTCGAACCGCAGAACCGATAAGCCCCGCCTCTTCGTAGTGACATTTCTCCGTAACAAGCGGCGGATTGTCATTTGGAATGTTTTTATTGTGAAAAGTGTTGTATGTAACATTTTAGAACATTATATGCGTTTTTAATTTTTCAAAGTACAGGGAGGCGGGAAGGGGTAAGTGAAAACAGGGATTTGCTGAGCTCTCGAGTGCACTAATGATGAGGAAACGCTGTTGTGCGAATGTGTTAAAACGTCATTAAAGGTGACCGTGTAACTTTTCTGGTGAAGCGCTGCTCGCCCCTGCTTATCTACATGGAAGATGCTTGCCTGAAATGTTCCACAGTTTGCCTTTAAACTCATCTACGTTGCATCTATAATTGATTATTCAACAATTGTTTTTATTGCTTAAAAAAAAAAAAAAATACAGTATGAGGCGTCACCTGCTTGTCACCATGGAGATAGATAAGTTTTATGCCATACAGTGAAACTTCTTCTTCTTCTTCTTCTTTGGTGTTTGGTTAGTATCCATGAAGTGTTACATTACCGCCACCTACTGGAGTGTCAAAGTCTTTAAAGTATGTGTTTCAAGCTATACCGAGAAAAAAGGAAAAAAAAAGCATACTGTGAAACATTCCAGACAAAAGTTTTAACATCTCCATGGCAACAAGCAGGCGAATAAGTGTGCCTTCGTGTTTAAGTGCTTGTTTTCGCTTCACTTTGTTTGTGCTGTGAGAGAAAATGAACTTTAAACCAGTTTTTCTTTCATATGAATCAACTAGAAAGAGATATAAACCATAAACCAGGACAAAACAGCTGCTAAAAACAGGCTCAAATGTGTTCAAACGTGTTCATCCTCTGACGGTGCCTTTTCCAACCTCCTTTTCTCACATTTCCCGCGGATTCGCAGGTGAAAATGCACGCGTCGCGCAGGTTTTCGCACATTTCCCCCGGTCTGCGCTTGTCAGACGCTGAGAGGCGTGACGCTTGGGAACGTCATCCGAGTGTTCGCGGTGACGGAACGGAGAGGACTGAGGTCGACCGTAAACCATCGAATCGGATCTAAAAACTAAGGATTTTAAGTCTTCATGAGAAAAAAGAAGCAACAATTCAGAATTTCCAGGTGCGTTTTCCATTGCAACGGACGGAAAGAATGCCATTTTCTAGTCTTTAATGTCTATAATGAGAGACAAATTGGAGAATATTGATTGACCTCGCCAATTAAATACTTGCACTCGAGAGTATTTCAAACTCATTTCCCAGGAAAGGCGCTGCCGTTAGGATTCCGATGCAGTGCGGTGTCCAGTTCTCGGAGCTGGTGGAGGAACCCGACGTTGGGGAGGATGTTCCGGTGCGCTCGGACCGCCTCCACCGCCTCCATCAGAGAGAGTCCACGTTTGATCATGAGGAAGGCCAAGACCAGCGCGGCGGAGCGGCTGACCCCACGCGCGCAGTGGACCAGAACCACACCTGCAACACCAACTGTGACTAAAAAGTGATTTGAACGTTCATTTGTTTAATAATATTGCTATAATAATGTTTATTTTCCTCCTCAAATGCGTTATTATATTATGTCACCTCTTTGTATTTATATATGTCCTGTTAAACGATGAATAATACTGAAATAAATGTATAATATTGCAGAATAATGAGTATACAACAACATCTACACTTCAAACTATTAAAAATAACAGCAAAAAGAGCTGAACACTTTCTAATTTTTCTGTATTTTTTTCCGCTTATTTCACAGCGTCAACATGTTTCTTGGTACTTTTTAGAGGTTGTTCCGCAGAGCTTTTTGTTTTACGTTTTTTAAACCAAACCAACTTTTAAGACAGCTATAAACTAAGGCATTTCCAATAGACATAAGTTACTCAAAGTTAAACTACATAAAAGCAGCGTAAGTCTGAATAATGCATCATAACGACCTTTTACCGTTTCGCGTCAGTGCGGCGTGAACGAACTCCGCCGTCTCTCGGAAGAAGGCGCCAATGTCGAAGTCCCTGCTGTCGTCCGCCGCCACGCCCAGGTAGGCCACGCCCAGGTAGGCCGCGCCTGCGTCGCCGTAGTAACCGGGTCCGGTGTCGACGCGCTGCGGGCCGTGTGCCGCGTTCACGACGTGGGTCACGCCCAAATCCCGCAGCAGCGCTCTGTCTTTGGCCGCAGACCTGCCACAAACCGGTGCGCGTGTGTTTACGCTCGGGAAGGCTTGAACATAAGTACGACTGTTTGAGGCACTTTCTCTGCAAATGTGTGGCTACTTTTCTAGCTGCATTTTCTCTTTTGTATACGTTTGTACAAAAAAAGTGCATATCTATTGGTCAAAATGTCTCGTAAGTAAATAATCGAGTTTGTTTACCAGTCGGATTCATAGATATAAGTCTGTGTAATCCCTCGGCCGTTTAGGTGCAGGATTCATGGCCAAAAAAAAGGGACAAAAAGGTTTAAAAGTGACTACATTTCGCTACTCATCCAGATCGTTTCTTCAGCTCAAACTTCTACGGTGACATTAACACTCGATAGTTGTTTAGTATCTGTTGCTGGTTCAGTCATTGAACTGCTCTGCGCGATAGTGGAATATTCTAGACGTGGCGTTGAGGTGGAGACGCACAGCCGACGGGGGTCGATGAAGCTCTCCCTTCTCTTAAAGCTGGCATGAACGGTTTGTGTTAAATATGACTTTGGCGGTTCAGAAATGAGTAAATCAAATCAATGCTTGGGGGGGTTTTTACAGGACTGGGATCGAGAAAAACCATCTTACGCGTTGCCGAGGTAGAGCCCGGGCCAGACCAGGTTCACGGGTCCAGTGTCGCGTCTGTTCTTCAGCAGGACGTCCAGCAGAGCGCATATGGGCGGGCCTCGTGCGGTCCCTCCTCCTTCTCTCTACTCATAGCCCAAATGTCGTGTTGTTACGCGTCTGCAAAAACGCTGCTTTTTTTTTGGGTCTAAACCTGTCGACACAGAAATAGATTCACAGTTTCAAATGTTGCTGCAGTTTGCAAAAAAAAAAAAAGATGGACGCTTGATTTAAAAATACAAAAAAAATCACCTCTTTGTGCCGGTTCAAAGCCAGGATAATTGTGCAAATGTTTAACCTATTTAAAAACCTACTCAAAAAAACAACATGTCATTTACGACAAACAAACAAACCCAAATGTTGATCTGATTTGAAAAGTAGTAGATACTAATCCAAGCACGTTGTCGTCGTCCACTTGTGTTGACTCGAACACGTGGGGCGCCATTTTGTTTCACTTGCAGGAGAGAAGCAGCTGAAGATGCCAGAGCGGACCATGTGACCGAGGCATGTTTACTCTCGAGTGACAGAAACCAGGCTCCGAGTCGGCTCAACTCGGCCCCCAATGTTTCTGTCCCATGAAGTGTGCGTTGGGGTATCAACGGTGTCAAAAACCCCCCAAAAAACCCAATGCATGTGCAACATCAATTTGACGTGAATCACACAAAAATAGATAAAACATTATTTAAGAATGTACATGCTGAATTTAGGTTTTAAACTAGAAACATTTGTCGGCCAAATAGTTTGAACAAATAATTTAGAAATTATTTTTATTTGTTTGTATTAGACATTTGCACCTGCTCAATAACCAATATTCAGATTCACGCACTGGAAATACACACTTAATGCAAAAAGGGAAAAAGTGAGAACACGGAAAGAGAGCCGCAAAGTGCAGCTCCGTTTGCGGTTTCGCAACAAATAAAAAAAAGCAGTTTAATTCGACATTTTAATGACGGAGAGAAAATGCACGCCGACTTCACGACCTTCAGCCTTTATTGTGCAGAAGAAAGTCGTGGCGTGAAATGGGGAGAGAACAAATCCACAAACGAGGCACTTTTGCTCCGCTGATAAAGTGCAACATAAAACAATAGTGAAATCACAACATCAGGGTCGAACCGCATATTAGATTGGAATGGTGACGCTGACACTTTGCCCGCTCTTTTCTCCCCCGTTAACGGTGCCCATTGGGCCCGGGTGAAGCCCCGCAGCGCAGCCTCGAGTCCAGGCTCCTGAGCTGCTCCAGGAAGCCGTGGTTGGGGCAGACGTTCCGGCGCTCGCTCACGGCCTTCAGCGCCTGCGCCAGCGTCAGACCCTCGTGGATCATCAGGTACCCCAGGACCAGGGAGGACGAGCGGCTCAGGCCCATCGCGCAGTGGACCAGCACCTTTCCTGGAAACACGGACACGACGGGGTTAAAGGTCGGGAAAAAAACCGCCAGTTAAAGGTGCTGTACCTGATTTTTTTAATGCTTTTAAAGTATTTACGGCCGTCCAAACTTATCGCTCACTTAACTAATGCCTTCTGAGCAGCTGGAATATCCACCGCGATGAGTTTATGAGCGCTTTTCACAACGTTCAGAGCCCAGAGCAGTGTTTGTCCACGGTTAAGCTAACAACATTAGCATGCTAACACCGCACTTCCTGCTTCCAGAATAACACGCTCCATGATTCGATGCAGACAGCACACAGTGGTCTCAATTTCCCCCCAAGAGCAGCTTTTACAACATCTGTACTGTGACCAAACAGATTTGACTTTTTTTATGGAGTCGATCGCGGAAAATCCCTGTCTCTGTTTGTGAATGAACAAAACACGAAGGAGAAATTTAGAAAAAAGTCACTATAATCTAAAAGGAACAGACATTTTCAAAAAGGCCAGATTCATAACCAATTTATATTAGTGAATTTATGGAACGATCTTGACAGTGAAATCAAAGAATCAAGAACAATAACTGCATTTAAGAACGACACTGTTTGAGGTGTTTTTTTGTATGTTATTTTATAGCAAATGTTTATTGTAATGTGTTTTAATAAATCAGTGTCATCAGGTTGAAAAGGGGGCAAAGAACATAAGACCCTCTGCTCCTTTTCATTCATTCTTTGTGCAACTGTATGTTACTGATAATGTCTTTTTTTTTTGTTATTAAATGAATAAATCAAAATTACATTAAATAAAAAAATAATACAAATAATAAATAAAATAAAATAAAATAAAATAAAATAAATTAAATTAAATTAAATTAAATTAAATTAAATTAAATTAAATTAAATTAAATTAAATTAAATTAATAAAAAACTCAAAAGACGTTGATTTAGCACATGTATTGCAGGACCTTTAATATAATCCAATACCCATCATTATATCAGTTACATTATACCCACCTAGTCCCCAAACAATATAATATAATTCAATTAAATGTGCGCTACGGTATTTTACAGTGAAGTTGCATTATCCACATATGAAGCATTTTAGATTAAGCTAATTCAGATTCCACCATTGTAATTCTGTGCTAGTTTTTGCCAACAAACCCATTCGACCGTATTTTCCTTCAAGAAACAAGTGCAAAAAACGATTCTCCATCCAATTCTAATGATATAATAAAACATGCAAATTAATCAATGGGCATCCAATTATGCTAATATCGGTCCCCTTTGCTAACAGCCTCCTGCTCCGTGAATTCAAACCGGAAAAATTGGGTTTAAATGGATTGTCTTGGCAATTTGTAAGCAACACTTTTATTGGACATGGGAATTGCCCTGCTACATTTGACAACTTGTTATGCAAAGCAGTGCCACAGCGCGAGCAGTAATCCCGCACGAAAATACAGGCAATTATTTGGCCTCCTGCTCCTAAACCGCGCTACGATAAGGAAACCAGGGATTAGAATGTGTAGAAATATATGCTGATCCTCACAAACACTCCTGGTAACTCATGGCGGTTTTAATCCCCGAACAAGCGACAAATTAGAGGTTTTTAGGAGAAATGGCAACCAAACCGCCGAGCGTAAATGGGGCTTTGCGAGCATTTTTTTTTGAAGGAAGTGACTTTACTTTTAGGTATTATAGGCCACTAAAGGCACACGCAGTAATGGGTGCTTGAGTCATTGTCAGACGACTACGGCAACAAATGCTTCTTACCATCAGCAGCTCCTCCTTTCAACGCCAATTTCACGAGTTCGCACACCTTCACCGCATTTTTCATGTCAGTGCTCAACTTTGCTGTTACCATTGTTTTTATTGAATATGCTCCCTGTCACCCGCTGTTAATAAATAATAATAAAAAAAAAAAAGCCATTGTTTTAACTTGGTACAAACGACTTTAAAAGGAGGATTTGAAGAAACACCTAGGCTGATGTGGATGGAAAACAGCAGATAAGAGATCTTTAAAGGTGCGCAATGTCACTTTTGTGGTCTTCTGCCTGCTTGTCTCCATAGAGATATTATGACGTCGTTACTTTGCCTGGAACGCTCCACCACATTCACTTATTCATCGAGATTTTATTCAATTGCAAAGTGCAGTAAAAAGAAAAAAGAAAAACTTGAAAAACATGCATTCTACGTCGAGTACCTGTAAGTTGGCCTGCTGGCGTCACCTTGCCTTCATGGAGGTAAGTTTAATGCCATACTGTGGAACATTCTATGCAAAACATGTTCATGGAGACAAGCTGGTGGTGGACACTCCAAGAGAAAATTCACAGTGCACCTAAAAATCTAAGTTTTTGGGGTTGAATCAGCGTAAAAACAAAAAGGTCTTTTGTTTTGCTGATAGAGAAGAGATTGAGCTTTGTGCCAGTTTTGGTTTCATGCCCGATCGCGAAACAGACCTGTGGGTGAGCCGAGCGCGCCCTTGATGAAGTCGGCCGCTGGGTAGAAGAAGGGGCCGAGGTCGAAGCTGGGCATGTCGAAGGCCTCCACTCCGAAATACGTGATGCGCGCGTCTCTATAGAAACTGGCCCCCGTGTTCACGTTGAATTTACCGTCGGCCGCGTTCAGGACGTGCGTGATGAGGTGGGACTGCAGAGACTTCTTGTCCTTGGCCGCGTACCTGGACACGGACAGGGAGGTTCAAGTTAAAGCGACAAGCGCATTTTTATCTAAATCAGCAAATTATTTAAAGGTGCATCACGTAACTTTTTGCCACATTGTCTTAATTTATATGTGAATGCCCTGCCAAGATAGTTCCACAGAATGGCATTAAACATACCGGTATCTTTTTACTGGTCGAAACGGCGTTGATGTGAGGTGCCACCTGCTTGTCTCTGTGGAGATAGCCTAAGATTCAGTTTCATAATAGATTGAGAGGTTTAATGCCATACTGCGGGTCATTCCAGGCAAGAAAGTTGCATAGTTTTCTTTGCAAAGTACAAAATATGTATAATTATGTATAAAATCTGCCCGTTCTGTCGTTTATTCCTCTAAAAACATGTTCTTAGAGTTCATATTCCAGTCTGTTCTCAAACGTTAACGCTCGGAAATGTGAAATTTGAACTGAACTCTACTATTAATACTCAAATATTGAAATTAGTTACTGATTAGAATCCATAGAAACTGGCTTGATTAGTTGCCGTGCTGTTTACAGTTGAAATGAGACAAAATAATGGCCAAACGCCTTGACGATCGTGTCCGCGCCTTCGTTCTCACATGTCCCCGATGTAAATCCTCGGGTAAACTTCGTCCAGGTGCTTGTTGCCGCCGCCCTTTTTGGTCCACATGAGCCGCTGTAGTTCCGTGGCGGGCGGGGTCTCGTAGCGTCCGTTGGCCCCCCCGTCGCCGGACGTCCCGCTGCGAGGCCTGTCTGTCCTTTTCACCGACAGTCAAACACAGAAACTCTCTTTATTGTCACTTCATCCCGCTTCCGGTTTGACGCAATAATCTGACTTTTCCCCCCATTCAAACGTTATAATATTTTTGATTTAAATGGTTCATCGCTATAGCAACGGTACTAATCTCTCATCATTCGTTGAACTGAAACACGTATTTCTGGGGTCGCGCCAACTGCTAATTTTGGTAGCAGATGAAACTGTTAAAGGCTTTTCTGATGAGGGTCCGCCACCTGCTTGTCTCCACCGAGAAGGTTTCACTGTGCGGCATTAAACTCGTGTGCCTCCATGGTTACAGGTGGCACATCTAGGATAATTAGGCGGTTAACAGTTTTCATGGTTTTAATGTACTTTTGAGTAATGAACATCTGCAAATAAATAAATGATTGATATTTATAATGTTAATATCATGTTTAAACTGAATCTTTTCACTTTGTTTTAAGTGAAAGTAACGACAATCTAGACACAAACATCCTTTTTCTGCACAATCAGAGCCCTGTATTATAAAACCTGTTTACTTTCTAAAATAGACTCAAAGGGCCAAGTCTGGCTTACTTTGTTGCTATGGCAATTTAACTGGTCTGGAGTGTAAACTGGCATTACTGGCATCTTTCTCTATTCGTTAAATGAACTCAAATTTCAAATTATTATATATAATTTCATCATCTGAACATTGATGATTTATAAATGACCAAACATGGGCAGCACATTAGTGTGTGGGTTTTAATATCTCCATGGAGACAAGCAGGTGGCAGACCCACCAGTAGAAAAATCACATTTTGAAATCCCCCTCGAGTAAACTCTTTGTGGTGAGATGAAGTGAGAATATGAATGAGGCTAAAGTTCTGTCATGATCAGATGAAAACAAACAAGTTTAAAGCTTACATTGGCGGTTGAGGTGGTCCCGTCTTGTCGCCGATGTGTGCGCGCTCCCCGGAGATTCACGCCACAAGCGCTTTTTTTAACTTTTGAACTTGAGCCTGAACATACCACAGCTGACATCATCTTCTGGGTTCATCACAGTTCAAAAGTCAACGAACAGACATGCAAGATTACTGAGACACGCATTATTACAAGAAACCAGCACGGCCGAGTGAGACTTTATTTACAGTACACAAAAGAACTGCGAACAAAATGATTTAGACGTTTTCGACAATGGATAAATAAGAGACTCGTTCCGTCTTGTGCTAAATCTACACTAAACGAGGATGACATTTGGTCCATACATTTTGAACGAGGTGAGACGTAAATGTGCACATAAACTAACTCAATGAAACACACCAACACGTGCAAATGAAAAGCATTGAAAGTGAGATGTTCTGACTGATAAAGATTAGTTTGAAAAAGAGGTCCTTAACAGTCGTGAGGTGGAGACTGGCAGAGTACAATAGAACGACCTCCAACTAGTGTAAGGTCAAAGGGTATTCGGGGCGCTACTCTGTTCCACTCACTTTGCAGTATTAATGATTCTAGCATCTCTGACCTGTACCTTCAGATTGAAAATGACTTCTTCAACTGCTTTTGAAACCTTCCCCACAAATGAGGGATTTACGCCGACTACTTTTTAAGAAGTGGTTCGACACCTCCGAGGATTGGGGGGGGGGTGCTTGAATAATGGCCCACGGTATCACTTTAAAGGGGCACTGTGTAACTTTTCTGCTCTCTGCCCGTCTCTGTGAGGGTGTGTTTGCTTTTGCCCCGGAATGTTCCACAGTATGGTATTAAACTAGTCCGTCGGATGGCAAAATCCCCTTCAAAAACATGCATTCTTACTGCAAGGAGGATCACCGCAGCACAGATCTGACCGGTAACTTGGCTTGGCGCCGTCTATTCCATCCTCTTCCAGGCAAAGAAACTACATCTCCACGGAGACGAGCAGGTGAGCAGACCCTTCACCAGAAAAGTTACACAGTGCACCTTTTTTTAAAAAAAACACTTGTCAAGCCTCCAAAAGGAAAATGGGGTTAAATTAGAGAGACCAGATTTTCACAATTAAAAACTGGGATGTTGGGTAATTCAGCACATTTATACGCTCTCGGCCCACCCATGGCTCATTCACGGCTCACTTGTGGGTCAGTGTGTCATCTGAGAAACTCCCATCAGTGGAAATGAGTGCATTCTGTGTGTTCTGGTTAATCTAAAGTCATATTTCCCCATTTCGGCTGAAGAAACGACAATATTATCCCGATCTTTACTGTTGGCGCGTCTCAAAGTGGTCAAAAACCGGGACAACTGGGACATGTCTTGTGTAAAACTGGGGCAAATCAATGGTTTTGGATACATCTGCTGGGACATGGGACACAGGGCTCAAAACAAGGGCTGTCCCAGGCAAATGGGGACCTCTAGTCACCCAAGGTTAAATGAATAGATAAATTCAGGAGTCGGGACGTTGAGAAGACAAGTTTGGAGCACCCTTTGGCAGCGTCACATTATGTTCAGCTACATTTCTACTCCTCAATTCCTTTATTCCAAAGTTGTGAATCATTCAAATTAACCGGTGTGACTGACTGAGGGGTCAAGGGGTCAAGGAGCAGCAGAAATGTGACGCGGCCCTGGTTTGATCCCAGTTCAATCAGAGAATTGCACACGTTCTCCTCTTTCTCCTCTTCTTCATGAGCTGCAGGTCCAGGTCCAGGAGCAGAGCCAGGAAGTTTCTGTTGGGGTAGATCGCCCTCTTCTGGACCACGCAGTGCAGCGCCTGCTTCAGCGACATGTGCTCGTAGATCATGAGGTAGGCCAAAACCAGAGAGGAAGAGCGGCTCATCCCCATAATGCAATGCACCAACACTTTCCCTGAAAATATAAAGCAACACACTGCGCTAACCTTCAGTGATCATGGTGGAGATGTTTGTCGTATTTATTGGTTATTGGTTTGTTTTTGTTCATTTGCACTTAACATTCTTAACATCCACTTATCTGTATTCATTTCACCTTTAAATGGTGTATATTATGTCTCACTAATTGTAAAAGCAAATAAAATGCACAATTTAATAAACACAATAAAAAATTTAAAAAAACAGGAAAGACGTCAAATTTGAGACCAAACCCGAAAGTGAACCTGGACCAGAACAGGACTAAACAAGGACCAGAACAGGACTAAACATGGACCAGAACAGGACTAAACAAGGACCAGAACAGGACTAAACAAGGACCAGAACAGGACTAAACATGGACCAGAAAGCACCTAAACATGGACCAGAAGCAGCACTAAACAAGGACCAGAACAGGACCAAACAAGGACCAGAACAGGACTAAACAAGGACCAGAACAGGACTAAACAAGGACCAGAACAGGACCAAACAAGGACCAGAACAGGACTAAACATGGACCAGAACAGGACTAAACATGGACCAGAACAGGACTAAACAAGGACCAGAACAGGACCAAACAAGGACCAGAACAGGACCAAACAAGGACCAGAACAGGACTAAACAAGGACCAGAACAGGACCAAACAAGGACCAGAACAGGACCAAACAAGGACCAGAACAGGACCAAACCAAGTCCAATGTCCTTCAAATTATTATAAAATACAGACAGTTACTTTTACTTGAGTAGTAGTTCCCCAAAATACTTTTTTACTCTGACTTAAGTAATTTCTTGGACCACAATTTTGTACTTGAGTGATATCATTTTGAAGTAATGTTACTCTTAATGATATCCTCATCCAGCTCTTTTACCACGAGTATAGACCACTCAGAACACACACGTTTACAACATACTGACGACGATCCAACACAAACTTGTAAAGGATCAATCTTTTTCAGATCCCACTGTGTTACAAAAGCCCCAACTCACAGTACAATTCACCAAGACCATCTCTGCAGAGGATTAGCCTTTTTAATATCATACTTGACTGACTCAGGGCTAAAAATAGTACCCACAATTCTTTGCTTCGGTTGGCGTTTGTGCCTCTACTACATGCGGTCCGTTTCTGAACAAAAAAGTAAGGATGTTGCCAAAAAAATATCACAATTATCATTAAAGTAAAAGGAGATAAAAAAAACACTGGTCCTATACTTAAGTGTAAGATTTAAACTATAAAAATGAATGTTTTGGCCCAGATTTCTCTATCTGTTCCAGACTCTTTCAGTTTCCATTCCCATCCGGCTGTTTGATGAGTGGAATAAAACAATCTCCAGATTTGTCTCGATCATCAAAAGGAAAAGGAGGTTGGAGTTTACGTTTACTTCATTCGTTTTACGTTATTTCAGCCCAAATCAGAGCCTTGCTGCGCTGCTGTGGCCCAGAATATGAAGCGCAATGGGAAAATGTTGAGCGTCATGTTGTGCCGGAGGTTCCTGTGCAGGCCTGACTGGCAGATGACAAACGGTTGAGTCATGGTGGAGGAAAATGAAGAATTCCTGAGTAAAATCTGTGCTTACGATCTGGAAAGAGCTTGTGAAAAGATACAAACTGAACAAAGAGGTTAAAATCGTATGTTATTTTCACCAGATTGAAAAAGAAAATCAAACGCTTCGATATGTTGAAATAAGCATTTGGCTTGGAGAAACGGGACTTTTATAACGATTTACAAATAAGGAATTGTTTTAATTAAGAAATGAAACAAAGCAATGACCATTATAACGCTCTGACCGGAAATGGTCAGTGCGTCAGCGCGTGCTTCTTGTGTTCTTTATGGTTTGGTTTTTGCTCTCTGGTCACGTTCCGTTCTGTGTTTTAGAACAGGTTTAGAACTCGGGTTTGTCCTGGTTTAATTGTGGTTAAATTACATACATATTACTCATCTTTTTTTTTGTGGACATCCAAAGTCTAATACTGTATCCTGGTTTAGTCCTGATTTAGACCTGGTTTAGTCTTAGTTTAGTCCTAATTTATGTTTCGTTTTACACAGTATATTTACAAATGACCCTTTAACAAATTATCCAAAAGTGGACAAACTTGCAACTTGTGGTTTGACAAGATACGAACAGTCTTGATTAAGTAGAAAATGAATAAAGTTGGATTGAAATATAACAATAAAAACAAAGATAGAGGGTCCTAAAGCAACTGCCAAGTGCCCACTCCACGTTAAAGAGGCCGACACGGTCTCTTCTCTTAAAACCAGGCTTAAAATGTTCCTTTTTGAAAGACTGGCCAGTTCGGAACAGATTTAGACCCCGCTGTTTTAGCCCCGCTGCCCCAGGAGCAACGATGGCAGCTTGAGCACTCTCCTCTGGTTCTTCTCTACAACAAGCACATTTTGGAAAAGCCTTTTGAGCTAACTGCTGCTGTGATTATCGGCTCGACGACTGGATTTGATCCTGGTTTAATCCTGGTTTAGTTCTAGTTCAGTTGTGGTTTTATCCTCGTTTACTCCTGGTTAATCTTACCTTCTGGGGACTTGACAGCCCGGCGGATGAAGTCCGCCGCGAGCCTGAAGTACTGGTCCAGGTCAAAATAGGTCGAGTCGTCGGCCGGGATCCCGAGGTAAACAAAGTCGTTGCCGTAGAAATGCTGGTTGCCGATGCTGCCCTGCTTCGAGTGGGCCGCGTTCAAGACGTGAGTGATGCCCAACCTCAGCAGAGCCGTCTTGTTCTGAGCCACTGCCCTGGCAACACAACCAAACAGTCACTTTATCACGTGAGAGAGATGAATTAAACTGTAATTATGCTAAATGTTAGGCTTTCATGTTTGAGGTCATAATCTTAGATGGTGGGCAAGGGTCTAAGATGCAGAGACTGTTTCCGGTGCTGAGGGCGTGTCCGGTGCTGAGGGCGTGTCCGGTGCTGAGGGCGTGTCCGGTGCAGTGGGCTTGTCCGGTGCAGTGGGCTTGTCCGGTGCAGAGGGCGTGTTCCGGTGCAGAGGGCGTGTCCGGTGCAGAGGGGCGTGTCCGGCGCAGAGGGCGTGTCCGGCGCAGTGGGCGTGTGAGGAAGTGTTTCCTCGCCTCTCACAGGGTCTTGCTCCTCGTTTTGTGGGTCTCATGAGTGAAACGGAGATGTTCAAGGCAAATATGGACAGAATGGCAGAGCAGTGCGATCGGTCACATCTGCACCAAACCCGGAAGTCCAGATACATTTTTTCAATGTATTCTGTGTGCTCGCCGACCCTTGCATCAGGCGTAAGCATTTTAAAAAGTGAGAATTTAAAGTAGCAAAAGTAAAAGTATCACACTAAGTATTTAAATCATCCCTAGAAAATCCCCTTTAAGAGTAAAAAGTAAAAGTAATTAATAGATTTTGAGAATTGTTAAATCGTCAAATTGTGATCTTGATCCACAGACGGTTTTGTTTCCATGAACATGTTTCAGCCGGTCTAAAACCTTTAGAAAAACTATTTGTACTTTTCAGTCAAGTTCAAAAAGTAGAGTAGAAAGTACAGTTACCTGTTCTGGAATGTAGTTAAGTTAAAAAGTGTACTTAAAGTTAAGTACAGACACCTAAAAAGAGTAGTTTTATTTTTGTACTTGTTACTTTACACCACTGTATTGTAGTAACACAGAATACTTGGCCAAGTATGTGTCGACGCTCTTAAAACCTTCTAAAATAAGTCCACCAAACACTGAATACTCCACTGTACTCCACATTACTGTAGTACTTACATATTTCCGATGTAGATATTGGGCCACACCTCGTCGATCTGTCCCAGATGTAACTTGCAGGAGTCCAGCATTTTCTGCAGATCCTTCACCGTGAGGTACTCCTTCCTCTTCCTTCTGTGGGACATTTTGGATTCCGGATAAAGCCGTGTTTTGGACAGGATTCAGGGCCAAACGGGTGGGGGGCCGTGAGTGCCTGCAGTGGGACGATGTCTGCAAACAGGTGCTTCTCTGACACAGGCCCAGGCCCAGATTTAGAACGGGACATTGAGGCTAGTCTTACAAAACACGCCGCTGTTCAGCCTGCTCCAGGAGACTTTCTAATGCAATGGAATTGTCAGTATGTTTCAATAATCCATTCGGATTTCTCTGATCTTGTGCTTGTAATATATTATTTGATGAATCAAGAATCATGATTATTCAGGTCACGAGAAGTAAAAAAGCGAACTTAAAAGGGAGAGTTTGTCGATTTAAAACAAATCATAAACGTGACTTTTCTGTGTCTCCAGAAACGTGGTAAAAATGTTCAAATCAAATATAGTTTTTACTGACATTAATTGTAAATACAAAAACATTGGACACGATATTCAGGTTGTTTGTGTTATAATTTGGTGTTTGTTAAGACGATTATCCAATCAGAATGAAAAATCTTCCTTCTGTTTGTATTATTTTACATTGAGCTGTCGATCTTAATAACAAATAAGTTCTACAGACACAAAGCCCTTTTCAAGCAGGGAATCCGCATTGCTCTGCTTAGCTTCCAACATCAGACGTTACTGGGCATCGACAAGGTGTTTGGACCAGTCTGAGAGCACAGTTCCATGTCCAGGATCTTCAGCTGTTTAAGGAAGCCTTTGTTTGGGAAAATCCACCTGCGCTCCTTCACCTTGAGAACAGCGTCCAGCAGGGGGAGCCGGTGGTACAGCATGAGAAACGACAGGACGAGCGTGGCCGATCTGCTCACGCCAACGGCACAGTGCACCAACACACGACCTCAGGGGGGAAGAGGAGAGAGGCTGAGTCCTGGTTCAGTCCCTGTTTAGTCCTGGTTCACAGTGGTAGGCTACTCAAGTACTTTTTTTGTACTCCTATTCAAAGGGAAGGGGTACAAGTTTCCCAGGGGCCCCCACAAAGTCTGTAATATGCATTTTTCCATGTACTCATCTACATCGCGGGTATAGTCATGTTTTTATAGTCCCAGCCCTGGTCTATCCTGATTCTATCCTGGTTTTTTTTTTGTCCCAGAAATGATTTTGTTATGTTTTTTATCGTTCTAGTGCCGGTTTAGTTTTGGTGTGGTCCAAATACATTTCTAAATATGCAAAAGTATCTCAGCCATTCTCTTTCTGTAGCAAGTAGCCACTCATACCAGTCCGTACCATTTGCACGATCAGACGCTGGATCCAAACCAGGACTACAGCGGGACCGAACCAGGTCTAAATCAGCGCTAAACTGTGAACGAACTGAGACCAAACCTGCAGAAGTTGGATCACGCTTCCTAAATTCCTCATAACAACAGAGAGCAATGCCAGAACCAGGAATTAAACTGTCAATCTTTGGGTTAGTGGGCAAACCTGAGACACTGCTGTTTAGTTATTATTTAGATGAATAGTCTTTGTTGAGTCCCAATTTAGTTTCAAGCCTGTTCTCATACCTTCCTCTTCCAGCGCATTGTGAATGAATTTGGCGGATGAACAGAAGTATTTGGAGAGGTCAAAGGTCGGCGAGTCGTCAGCGGGAACCCCGTGATACTCCACAGAGGGGCCATAGAAGTCCGGACTGCCCTCACTGTGGGGCCGTCCGTGTGCTGCGTTCAAGACGTGCGTAATTCCCAACTTCCAAACACTGTAGCGGTCGTTGGCCACTGTCCTGTGCAAAGAAACGACTCTGGTGTAACTCAGTCCGTTAGACACTGACCTGGTGCTGGACCTGGTTTAGACCAGGGTCAGACCCAGGGCCGGATTAAGGCTCTCTGGAGTGTGAGTCTGACAGATTATTTAAATTGTTGCACTGACTCCATGAAATGTAAAATTACATGGTGAAATAATGAAATATACATTTTTAATTATTCATTTAATGTTTCATTAAGTTATTTATTGGTACTTTTAATTATTTCATAATGTATTTAAAGAATTTAAATTAACAAGAATTAAAAAAATTATTAACAAATTTGATTATTTCATAAGTCCTTCAATTAATTAATTGGACATTTAGATAATTAATTTTCTATTTTCATATTTATATTAATTATTTTATGAATATTTAGTTAATTCTTGAATTGTTAAAGCATTTACTTATTTCATTTTGGAACAATGAAATCCTCCATACCAGGAAGATAAGTACGTTTAATGCCAAACTGTGGAACTTTGTCTTCGTTGAGAACAGCAGTGGACGGATCCTCCATTAGAAAAGTTACACGGTGCACCTTTAACTAAAATGAACTTGATAACACAAGACTCACATGTCGCCAAGGAACAGGTTGGGCCAGACTTCATCCACATGGTTCCCAAAGCGTTTCCCGCCGTACAAGATCTGCAGCAGCTCTTTGACAGAGGCAGTGTTCGGGTTTGTGTTGGTGTTGTCCATGTACCAGCTGTAAGTGTGGACCATGACACCGTGGTACGAGCTGGGTTTTGAGTGAGCCTTTACTTCCTACACAGTGGTACTCACAAGGACTGCTGTGGTGCCTTCCAAATTAAAAGTACAAAACAACAATATCGATATTTTGAGCCGTTGTTTCAATATACTCAACATTGTGAATTATTGTTTGGGTCTTTTTAATCAAGAGGTCTGCAGACGATCCTCTATAAAACAAGTGGACCAGTTAAATCCCCATTGAGATTTTGCTAGGATGACCTTGTCTGTGTTACTTAATTTCAGGAAATTCATATTACAAGCCATTTTCTATGTGCTTTTAGCGGGACAAAATCAAATAAGATTGAAAATGATTATTTGGCATATGAGGAAAGACTTGAGATACATTATTTTTCAGTGCTCTTTAGATGGGATTATAATTTTTTTCTTTCACTCCTTGCAAGCTTGATAGCCACATTTGCCTAGTGGCTGACTGATAAGAAAGTGGCTGCCACAGTCTTCCACCATCCACCACACACTCATCACATAAATAGTAAATATATTCATCTTGATAAGAACACCATGGAGTATTATATTACAGTGATATTTTACACTGAGCCATAGTGATAGGTCAAATTGATTGTTAAGGTTTAGTATTTACAGTGGCCAACACAAGGTTTTTTTAATTACTGGTGTATTAATGAACGCTTACTGCAAATAACTACAGGATAAAAATTATTAGAACTAACCCAATAATCAAATCACATTTTTTCATGTCATGTTTAGGCAACATGACATTTCATCTGACAACTCCAAAAATCAGGATCAGTTTTTTGCTGCCCATATAAACAAAACCACTGTTGAAATGGGAAAAAAATATATATAATTATAAAAAATAAATAAAGAAATGAATGAATTAAATTAAATTAAAATTGCTATATATTTCTTTAATGGTAAAAACAAACATTTTAGGTAATAGTTTTCTTTACTGTTCTTTGTTACTTTAGTTTATTTGATCTTTAGAGACTTGCATGAAAAGTATTTATTTTAAGGGAAATAAAGCTTCTTGTAGTACTGCAGCCCACCACCAGAGAGCACTGTTCCCCTTAGTTCTGACTACAATTTTCGGTGCGCCTTTTTTACAACCGTTACAGCACGCTGTGTTTGGTGACAACAGTGATGCTAATGCTAATGCTAACGCTAACTAGCCTGCAACCTGTGCGAAATGATTTCATACGAGCCTCTGTTTTCACACCAAACGACATCGCTACAAACTGCTCCGTCATGTCACGGAGTTAGCTAATTTACAATCCCTTTCCTTAACCATTCGTCCTACATTTCAATCCCGGTACGTATTTGTTCTGATTAAACTTGATGATTGTAAAGCTAGCTGGTGGCTAATGCTAACAGTGTGTGTGTGTGGGAAGCTTTGGCAAAAAGGGCAGTAGTTTTGGAGAAGACTGTAGGGGTTTTGACACAATATATGGGGTTGTTTATTGACATTATGGATTAGATGTAGTTTCATTAATTAGGAATTTACCTTCTTATCTTAATGACTTGATTTGGTGCACATAAATCCACTGACAGGAGTTCAATGTAGCTGCCACTTCAGTTAATAAAGATAAGATAATTCATGCATCTATTACAGTTTTATTACATTAATGGATTCCACAGACCAAGTTTAATTTGATAAGATACACAAAAGGAAACGTCTGTATTATGTTCTCTGGGGTGTGGTGGATTTTATTATTTGCAAAGTGTAGTGGTCAATGCTTGCCTCATTATTTACATTTCCTTGGTTTATTGGACATTGCAGAGGTGGTTTCAGACTTGTTCGCATGAAATCAAAGAGGAATGGACATGTATTTTGCAAGAGTGGCGTTTTTTGTTTGCTGATGCAGTGGAAGTTTGGAAATGCCAGTGTCTACTTCTCCTCAAGTCCTATGATTTGTAAGTCCAGACGGATAGAATAATATACTGTATCAGTCAACTGAAAGCCACGAGAAGAAATCATAGGAGAAGGTAACACTTTTTTCTGTAGACTTTGAATTGAAGTAGTGTAGAAAGAATGGTTATCTACACTGATTACTATATCAGATGAATTTACTATTGTACTACTGCACTGGCTCAGTGTTGTGTGCCCTGAGATAAGACTCTTTCGACTGATCCTCCATTAATCCGATATCATGTGTCTTGGACTGCACTCCAAATATTGATACAGCAATTTATCGAGATGGACCTCTTGGCTATACATGTATGGATACAGCGATGCGAGCTCTACTCTTATTAACCTTCCACATTGAGGCTGAATCTGCTGAGCTGAAAAGGTGATTCATTCAATTCAATACATTTTGTTACTCTACATGATCGAAACAATTTTTTAGTAGACTTTTAACACGGATGTTGAGGCCTGTCCATTTGTCAGGACACGCATGGTCTCAAACGCAGAGTCTCAGAATATGTTTTGTGTCGTGAGGTACTAGGCAACACCAAGTCCTGCTTGGATCAGGTGTGGTCTGGTAGTTGTCTTGGTTTATTTCTAAAAAAGCCACCAATCTGAAGCCAAACAAGGCTATGCGTACATTAGACAACCATAAACACCATAATTCATGATACATTTGGTCAAAGTGTCTCGGGTCCATCGTGTGTCTTGTCCAGGGATTTAAAGGATACGAATAAGAAAATAATCGTAAGAAGGCCAAAAATAGTAATCATGACAACTGTTGTGATTTCAGTTCAATGTATTCTCCAGACAGGACAAACTACATGTAAAGTACTTTTTTTATCTGGCAAAAATATTATGACCTGAAAGTTTACAATATTACAAAAAGTTTAATTTCATTTTAAAGTTGGACTTGTGAAAGAAAGAAAATAAAGGATTTCACGGCTGTGCCTACAATCGTGAATAATCATGTCGTCAGGGCTCTTCGCCTGTGCCATTACTTGCATTTTAATTGTAACTAACATGTAAACAATTAAATTCCATTTTTTATGTATTCATTTTGAGGGGACGTGTGTGTATGTGGGGGGGCCATGAAGGATAGTGGTCGTTGTTTTCCCTTCACCTTGTAATGTGATGACGCCGATGTCATAAACTAAACCGTATTTAATGATGTGGTCACTCGTTCTGCCAATTAAAACCTGGAACTAATCTACTGTTGCTTTGAAAACATGAATCACAAAACATTATTCATGTTAAGTCTTTGCTTTTAATGCGACATAAATAATTGTTTCAAAATTTACATTTCAATTGCTATTCAAAACTGTTACTATAAATGTTGTTATTATATTTGATTGTGTTTTTGTGTCCTAAAGGTGTGGCACCATGACGCAGCTGAGTGTGCGGCGCTGGACCCCCAAACACGTGGCCAAATGGCTGAAAGACGAGGGCTTCTGCGACTACGTGGACCTGCTGTGTAACCGGCACAGACTGGACGGGACGAGCCTCTTGGCGCTGAGCGAGTACGACCTGCGCTCGCCGCCGCTGGAGCTCAAAGTGCTGGGGGACATCAAACGCCTCATGGTGTCCATCCGAAAACTACAGAAGCAAAACCTGGACGTCCTGGAGGAGCTTGGGCTGCCCTTTGACGGACACTCGCCCACAGGTACAGCACAATAAAAAAACATCTGAATGACGATGTATTGCCACGGAGCAGATAATGAGTTAAATAAGCATAAACATTTGACCATATTATACATTTAATATCTGAAATCACATTAATGAAATTCATCCACGACGTCTTCTTTAATCAGCGAAACATGTTTGATGCATTTCAATATTTATCCAGCTATGAAAACGGCACTTCCTAACTCTGCCTAACCCCGTGTCAATAGCCCTTTACAAACGGTACACACGGGTGGTCTCTGGGTGCTGTCCCCGCCTTTTCTCCTGCTCTGTGCTGTACATACATGTCAGTAAAGTCTAGCGTCTGCTGTATTTTTGGGCACGACTGTGTAAGCAAACAACCATTCGCGCGCGTTTGAAGCGATTGAACGCCTCAGAAGTGTTGAATATTGTAGTGTCACGTGAAAAGTACAGTATCTTGTCCAGTCTCTGTGAACGCAGTCATTGTGAGCGCCCTTCTCCGCACAGGCTCTGGTTTGGAGTGGCTTTGTAACGGCGACGGAGCGCGCGACTGCGACAGCACGGACACCGCGCCGGTGGGGGAGCAATACCTCCCGAACCAGTACACGAACGGGAAGTACAAGAGCGCCCCCCGCAGGCTGGACCCGGAGTACTGGAAGACCGTCCTCAGCTCCATTTATGTGATGTTTGTTTTCGGCTTCACCTCCTTCGTCATGGTGATCGTTCACGAGAGGGTCCCCGACATGCGCACTTACCCCCCGCTGCCAGACATCTTCCTCGATAGGTGTGGTTTTTTTTTTGACGTTTTGAAGAAAAGTTCAGACTTTTTAAAACATTGTTTGGCAAATGTATTGGTCAAACTGTGTAAAAAAGTCTAAATGTTGTTTTTCCATCTCCAGCGTGCCTCGTATCCCATGGGCCTTTGCGATGGCCGAAGCCTGTGGAGTCATTCTGTGTAACATCTGGCTGCTGGTGCTGCTGCTGCACAAACACAGGTACCACCGGCCTTTTCTCGGGTGTCGCAAACTCCAGCACCAGCTTTAATGAAACATGTGCGTGGTAAAAACCCATCTGCGATTTGGGATAAGGCCTTGTAACCTTGTAAATCATTTTGGTCATTACAGAAATTCCCCTTTTTAAAGAAATAAAACAAAAGCTTGAACCTGCTTGTCAAAAGGTATAAACATAAAAGTCTTCAAATGTTGGTTATCGTCATTAAAAAAAATCAACTAATCAAGTACTGAAATGATCGTCAACTACTTGCCAATCGAAATAATCGTTTCTGAGTCATAAGAGGTTTTATGACACTTTGTAGTTACATCAAAATGATACAGGAAATGAGTACATTTCGGGGTTTTCTTGTGTCACAATAGTCCATACGGACGTGCTCAAACTGCATCACTTAAGCTTCTGGGTCAAATTGTGTAAACATCTCTCATTTACAGTCTTTTCGTGATCTACGACTAATTGATTAATCAAAAGAATAACTTCTAGATCCATGCTGTGTCAGAATAATCATGGACGTTTAACAGTGTGGCCCCTGGTGGTGGTTGTTGTCGCTGCAGGTCCATTTTGCTGCGTCGCTTGTGCAGCCTGATGGGGACGGTCTTCATGCTGCGCTGCGTCACGATGTTCGTCACCTCGCTCTCCGTCCCGGGACAACACCTGCAGTGCTCCAGCAAGGTAACGCCGTCGCCATAGAGACGGCATGCTCATATCTAATTGCCTGCATCCAGCTGGCCACGTCCTCTGGTTTGCTCATCGGACGAATGAACTTATGCAAAGCGTAAACGGGAAACATGTTACAGGAGGAGACTTATTACTATTCTTTAACAACACTACAATGCTTTGCTGTTTTTTTTATTACAAATGAAAAGGTATAGATGGTGTAGCGCTGTCACGTCAGAGCCTTTCTGTCCCTGCGTGTCTGAACTGTTTCCTCTCTGGACACACAACCTAAAACGTTCCTAGCAGGCGTCTATTCCAGTTCTCACTACGCTTAGCCTCCGAGATCAGATGAGATCGGACATTTTCAAGGCGGTATCGACAAGCGACGGGACAAAAAACGTATAATATCGCCAATCGTGCTAAAAAAAGGAGGACAATAATCGTGTCAGACAAGGATAATTGCCGTTGTAACACCAGAATGTGCAGAAAAAACGACTTGTCCATGACGTTTTCTTGTAGATTATTGTGGTTTTCACTTAACAAAACTGAATTCTGTTATAGAGCTCGGGTTTGACGTTTGTATCCAGGCGACCACAGAGATGCAGTAGCAAAAATTATGTAAAAAAAACTCAACAGTTTCAGACTCATGTGTTTTTATCTTGCATTTTCAAACGGCTATTGAAATAATTATTGCGATATTCTCGTTAATCACAACTATTTTGGCCGCGTTAATTACGACACAAAATTCCAATATCGTCCCGTGTTTGGCCCGCGCCTTCCCTTTTCCCGCGGGGACTGTTTTTGCTCTTCCTCAGCTCTCCTCCCTCTGCTGTGCCCAGATGTACGGCGACATGTGGGCCAAGCTGCAGCGAGCCGTGGCCATCTGGAGCGGGTTCGGGATGACGCTGACCGGCGTTCACACGTGCGGCGACTACATGTTCAGCGGACACACCGTGGTCATCACAATGCTCAACTTCTTTGTCACGGAGTGTAAGTCGAGATATTGAATGCTTAGAGCTGCAGGAATATTTACAGTCTGATCAGAAATGCACTTTGTACGTCACGTAGGCCGCAGTTATTTAGGTAAAATACTTGATCCGTTTTTTAAAAGGACAATCATCATAATCACATTTCATTCATGCAAAGATGTAAAGCAGGGCTATTCAACTTCATTTTCCTGAGGGACAGATTTCTCAGGGGGCTGTGGCCTCTGGGCCGGGTAGACTTCAAACCAGGTCGGAACCAAGACTAACCCAGAATCAAACCAGGTCCAAACCAGGTCTAAAACAGAATTAAATAAGGTCTGAGCCAGAAAAAAAACAGCAAATCAGGTTTAAACTTGTACGAACCCAGAATTAAACCAGAAAACTAGAGAAAAAATCTATAATTAAAATATTTGGAAGATGGGTCGCGGGCCGGATCAGATCGTTTGGGCGGGCCTGATCCGGCCCCCGGGCCTTAAGTTGAATAGCCCTGATATAAAGGAAGTTTAACAAATAAACTTGTAACACAAACGCTGTAAAAAATATGACTACAATTATTTTCTTTTGCAACTATAATAACAACTTTGCATACAAAAAACTATATGTAAAAACTATAATTCAACATGAAATATAAATGAATCTAAAAGTGGATCAGTGACTCTAACTCACACTGTCTGTTTCTTTTCTGTTGTTGTCCATTTACATCTTTATTATCACAATATAATGATAATAAGTCGACTAATAAAACGTTTCCGTGACTAAAACACAATTAATCAATTAATGGACTCGGCGACCTGCAATTATTGAAGTCGACTGAAAACAATCCTTCCTCGTTTGTGTAAAACCTGCAAAACCCGTAGTTTAGACTTCTTCAAACATGTTCTAAACGCACGGGATTCTTTTCATTCGTTTATAGCAGTTTCACATTTCAGGCGTCTCCCAGAGGTCACTGCTCCTGGGTGGGTTTAAAAAGTGCACTTTGACCAGGATCCAACTATAAAAAACTAATATAATCGCAACGTTCGACAGGGAAAAATATATATTCTCCCTAAACGTAGGAAGATTTGCAGCAGAGAACCAGTTCAAGTCAATTTAGATCAATATTGTGGTTTACCATGAATGAAAAAGTAAATTAAATGTGATTGTTTATTACTAAATACGAGAATAAAAGCCCATTTCTTCTTTTAAAGGACTATTTCCTCTCCTCTCCTTTCAGACACCCCGCGAAACTGGCACTTCATCCACACGCTGTCGTGGGTGCTGAACCTGTTCGGGATCTTCTTCATTCTGGCGGCACACGAACACTACTCCATCGACGTGTTCATCGCCTTCTACATCACCACCAGACTCTTCCTGTACTACCACACGCTCGCCAACACCCGGGCCTATCAGCAGAGCCGCCGCGCCCGGATCTGGTTCCCCATGTTCTCCTTCTTCGAGTGCAACGTCAACGGGCCGGTCCCGAACGAGTACTGCTGGCCCTTCTCCCGACCGGCCGTGATACGCAGGCTCATCGGGTAAATCGCCGCGGTTTTTACCGCTCGTCACGGACCGCAAAGACGCTGACGGACTTCGCTGAGGCACGCTGGGAGAACGGCCGTCTTAAAGGTGCACTGTGCGACCTGAGATGTTCATACTTCGCCTAGAATGTTCCACGGTACGGCGTTAAGCGTAATCTAGCTTGTATTTGCTCAGTCACAGGTGTTTTTATAGCTGCAAAAGTACGTTTCTTACCGCGAGTTTGGTCGTCTCGTCACAGATCTGGGCCCGCAACTCGGTCCGGCGGTAAGTTTAATGTCACACTGCGGAGCATTCCAGGCGAGAAGCGGGCAATACATGGCAGACGTGTACAATATCGTGAATGTTGTTTTGAAGATGTGCGAAGTTTGAGTATGTTGAGTGTTTTATTGTAAAAAAGTGCCACAAAAAGAGCTGGTTAAAAAGTGATGGGAAAAATAGTGTTGTAAACTTTGAAATAGGGTTATAAGGTGATATTTCTGCACTTTTATGATGTCTGATAATTAAACCTCAAGTAATACGTTTAAAGACATGTTTTAACACATCGTCTGACCTCAATATCGCCCACCACTAATAAAGTAATAACATCTCTACCAGAAAAGTTGCATAGTGCACCTTTTAAATTAGTTAAATGGCTTGAATTAAGACATTTTAATCTTGATTTGAGCAAATATCAACTATAACTTTCATATTGAACACATTGTTTTTACTTATTTCAAGTAGAATAAATTTTTTCCCTCTCATTCAAAGGTGAAATATCGTTATTTTACAACAATCGAATTATTATCTGTCTGGAACTTGAAGACAGAATAGAATAAATAGAACAATAACAATATATGGCGTAATACAATTTGAAACATTTGCAATTTTATGTTCTCGACTTGTCAAAACGGATTCAAACCAAGATAAAAACTCAAGGATGTTTTCAATTATTTAAGATTGTCCTTTTTGCAGCGCTTTCATTCAAACACTGCGAATATTTAAGAGGTTTCAGTCGTTTATGTTCAGTGTAAAGTTAAAATAGTCAGCCCTCTACGTCCCGTAATAACTACAGAATATTTTCTTATTGTAAAGGTAAGGTAAAGGTCTTTAATTTATTGTTATTCAAGTTGCAATTCAAACCTCTTAATATGCCTGGCTTTTCTTTTTGTCAACAACTTTATGACACTTTTTCTCAAGCGGCAATCGAGACTTTGAAACAATCCCCAAAATAATAATTCTTCCTCTTCTTCTTCTTTTTCTTCTTCTTCTTCTTCTTCTTCTTCTTCTAATATGTGCATTTGTGTGACTTTGAGCCACTTTAAGGGACAATAAGTCAGTAGACCGCCGCAGAGGAAGTAGTCCTATCTCGCCAAAATAGTGCCCAGACCAATACTTCTAGTGACCCCTAGTGTTAGAGCTGGTATTGCTGTCAAAAATATATAAATGACTATCATTGCAATTAATATATTCACAGTACAACTCCTTTTATTTAGCCTACGGTAGCCTTGCAGGCCGAGAAAAAAAGGACAAACTTATTAAAAATAAATGCATTATTAAAAGCGCTGTGTTAAAGGTGCACTATGTAACTTTTCTGCTCGTCTCCATGGGCATGTCATTTCACAGTATGGAGTTAACTTTTTCTATCTCCATGGAGACGAGCATCAGACCAAGTTATCCATGGGTATCAGGAAGATGAAAAACTGGGATTGTTTGTTGCCATAGCGATTAACAATTTCAAACCAGATATGATATGATTCGAGTGGGAATACGTCCTCAACATGCTGCATATGACATGAGGCTGAAACCCATGAACAGGTCAGCTCTGCGGAGAGGCAGACCCAGTTTTTAATGCACTAGAGGTAATTCCACAGCTGTTACCTAGCAACCACACTTTACACAAGAGCCAAAATCCACTATAGTTGTGCAATTTGACAAACAGTAATACCATAGAACGCTTTTATTTTGTTGACTGATCGTTTAAACAGAAAAGTGTCAGTTAAGTGTAAATTGTCCCCGTTTTCGATGGCACGTCGCATATTGATGACATCACAGAGGGATTCTGTTTTAGAGCTCTACTACCTGTCATTTAAAACTCTTATTTTACTAAATTTCTTCACAAACGGACACTTAACGGAAGTAAAACTATGATAAATATTATTGTACTAAACTAAGTCACAATAAGAGAAGCAGGAGAACATTCTTATAGACTTGAACTTACTCTTTATTGTCACTGAAGGGTCATGTCTCCTCTGCATTTGACCCAACATCTCACTGTCTAATAAACTTAACCAAACCCCCTGAACAGAAAAGTTACATAGTTCGGCTCTAAGATTTATCTTTAGTGTACAAAACTTTCCTCTTTAAAAAGTGACCAATGCTAGTGTATACTGCCTTTTAGTTTATTTAAATTTTGATTTAACAAAACACTATTAGCCATAACGCATCCCTTAGATAATACACTGACCAGCCATAACATTATGACCACCGTTGCAAGTGGAAAAAACGCATCGTGACAGAAGAGTCCTGCCGTTTTTGGTGAGACAAATGGGTCAGATCATCCCAAAACGGCAGCTCTTTTGGAGTGTTATCATTATGGAAGTGCAAGTTTGGTCAGGTGGTCACGATGTTTGATTTGTGCAAAGAGAAAAGATCGTTGTTTCAAGCTGTGAATTGTTTTCATAGTCACCGTTGCAGTTCAACAGTGAAACGTCTGTGTATTTGTGAGCCAAACCATGTTAATATTTGTCTCATAGATGAAACAAATTGCCAATAATGTTGAGTGTTTATAATTGCTTTGTTTGGGTCTAAAATATTTCATGTTTTCGGACGTTTAGTGTTTTATATAGTATGACGCTGTGTAAAGAATAACTTATGTAGTTGCCATTCTCCAGATCCTTAAATTTCTATGTACGTTTGTATTAATTTATTATTTTTCTTTTTGTAAACATTGATAGGTATTTTTTTATATTACCAAGTCGAAGCAACATGCACAGAAAAAATATGTTTACAGTTGCTCTGGGTGATAGATTTGCGTTTTTTTTTTTTTTTTTTTTTTTTCCAAATGTGATTTCAGAAGTCAAATTTAGTTTTTTCTCATAACATTTCAGCTTTTTATCAACGTATGCTTTGACTGGTGCAGCGCAGTAGTGCTCATTTCATGCCATTTCCCCCCATTTCGAAAATTCAATAAAAAAAACTGAAATCGCTTGTGTTTGTCTATTGCTTCACTCGCTGCTATTGTGAGCGGCTGCATACCTTTTACTATCAGAACTGCCATGGTTTACAGAAGAACATGATACTGTTTTCTACCTACAAAATGTACCGCTGAAACTTTTTGAGGAAAGAATTTGTATTTTTAAAGAGTTTTTTTGTTATTTTCAAACTAAATTGCACAACCATAACTGCTACTTCATGAACAACTGGCTCAATCAGGACAAGCATGTGGTTTTTGCAAGCACTGAATTATACTGTAACGCTATTTAAAATTGAAGCTGTTTCTGAAGCATTTGGGAGTAGGGAAAATAGCCGATTTACTCTAATTATAAGAGATCAAAAAGGAGATGTATGTGTGCTGTCTGGAGTTGCTGACTGAAAAGACAGAAAATTGAGCGTTTGTTGTGTCTTGACAATTCCCTTTTCAAAGCTGAAGCCATTATCACTAGAAATAAGATCCAGGGAAATGTTATAAAGTAAAATCAAGGTCCAGGTGTAATGCATATTTATCAGAAATCAGAATCAAAGGGTTTTTATTGCCATTGTCAATGAACAAAATTCATAAACATAGGAACTTGTCTTGGCATTAAGGTGCAACATAAAACACAGATCAATAATAAAGACAACATATATTCAATCCAAAAGGCATACATTAAGAAACAATTTAAAATAGCTATAGTATAAAATAAAAATAGGCATTACTATGTGCTCAAGAGTTCGTTATATTTATGGGTTTCAGAGTGACTGTTTAACACAGTTGCCGTAGCAATTAACTATTCAAAACTGTATAAGTGTTACCATAATGTCACAGGAAATTGATAGTACCCTTTTATCACATGTTTGACAAAAGCAAAATAAAATAAAATAAAGGAATGTATTAAAGGCCTATTCGGGTATTACAGTATTTTTATATGAAACTATTGGAGTGACATTAAGCAATATGTGTATGAATTTGAGGTGAATCAGCACCTAACATCATTGACAATGTTTATATTCAGTAGCAATGAAGATTTAAAGTATTAAGTGTGAATTTTAAGGTAATTGAAGGTACTTTTTTCAGCAGCAGCAGGCATTTCAAAATTAAAGCCCTAATCCGGCGCGTGTTGGACCGCCGTTTCCGGGGTCCTGCGCCGCCGAGGTCAGCTCTCCTTCATCTCGTCCTACACCGGTTTGCTCAATTCACGCTCTCCCGCTGAACTCCGCGCTTTTAGAAAGATTTACAACCACAATCGGTAAGTAAACAGTCCAATTTGGTAACGTATGTTCAAATGTTTTTGCTTCTTTGTGGCTCTGCTTTTTGAAGGTGAACTGCTAAACGCAAAGCTAGCTCCTGTGCGTGACATATTACGCCCCCTGCTTCACTACTATATCTCATTAGTTACGTAAAATGTGCCTTTTTTAATTTATTTTTATTTTATTTTTTCAAAAGATGGTATTTTAGTTTTTGTTGCACAGTTTTAAGAGCTTGCTCCGTTATTTAGTTGATAGAAAATAACATTTCAATTGCCGGATTAAACAACATTTAGGATTATTGTGGACAAGTCGCACGTTTTTTTGCATAGAATTTGTCACTGTTATATGTAAAACACAGAAATAGACCCGTTTACAAGTTTGTTTAATGATACAAAATATTCAGAATTCTGGAATGGTGTGACGTGGAACATAATGTGATTTCATTAGAGAAACTTGGATTAACTTCACACTGTCAAAATATATGTAAAATAAAGTGCTTTTACCAAAAGGAAACCATTCAGCTACAGCCTGTTTTAAACACATTCACCATAGCATTTTACAGATTATTTGCTCATTTATGAGATAATGGTAGATATTTAGCATTTTTTTTATGATAACAAAATCCAAATTTTCTGTTTTTGTTTTGTTTTGCTGGACAATTACTACTTACTTACTTTAGAAGGTTTTATTTTTTTATTTTTATATATATATATATTTAAAATATAAACTTAAATTTTAAATGCTTTTGTAAAGCTCATATTTTTTAAATGTTTTTTTAAAAAAAGCATTTTTTTATTTCACCCTTAAAGGTCTTTAAGATAATGAATATAGATCCCCTTTTTTTAAAATGTGCCTGAAATGACTGTAGTTGAACATGTAAAAAAAGGTTTCTTATTCCACGACACAATAGCCCATTGTGCCGGTGTCCAAGCGCAGCTGCACAGCAGGTGCCTGGGGAGGGGGTTAGAACATACGCTGGTTACGCCCGGTTGTCAGTCGGTTTCATACTAAGGTCATTGCAAAGGTCATTGCAAAGTCCAAGAAGAGCCTGGCACACCTACCCACTGATCAAGAGCGAGTTTTAACCCTAAAAGCTTTGGTCGAGTTTTGTCTGGGACAAATGGTTTAGCTAAGGCTAAATCTAGGGAGGGGCAGACGAGACCGGGTCCGTCGTTAAAGATGCAAAAGTGCCCACAGATAAGGCGGAGGCGTCGACGAGATAGTCGTCGCTTATTTAAAAGATGCATACGCTCTGTACAGACGTGTGCCACAGAGGCAGATAGCGCACTGACGACTAGGGATGGTCAAACATGGGGAAAAAATCAATCTAAAAGCGATGTGCCCATCCCAGAGACATTTTGTTAAGCTGGCAATGTCAAATAAATATGGGAAAGAGTGTCTGCCAGTGTGGTCCAATAGATTTGTTTGTTTTATCATCTTGGCGGAAATCATAGCACTTTTTTCTTGTTTTTACAAACACAGGTTCACCACAAACCCCTCATATATCATCATTATATATACAGTTGATCACTTCACCTCTACGACAACTCTCCCATACCCACGGCCACAACTTCGTTAAATAATACGCCAATATTCTTGGACAAATATGTATGATTTCATGTCAGCAAAATTGTTAAAGTTAAATTAAATAGATAATGTATGGTTTTGTGATCTTTGTGTCATGTCTTTTGATGATTTTAATGATTATTTTCATTCACTGTTGTGTGAAGCACTTTAAGACGAATTGTTCGCCTCTATACAAATAAACTTGCCATAGTTTCAAAGTTGTGAGACCAAATCAAGTTAACTATTCCCCTGAAAACACATGAAGAAAACGCCAACTTAATTCATCTCTTATGTCAAAAAAAAAAAAAAAAAAAAAAAAAAAAAAAAAAAATTAAAACAAAAAAAAAAAAAATTAAAAAAAACACAAAAAAAAAAAAACAAAAAAAATTAAAAAAAAAAATATTAATTCATGCATCTTATTGT
>BJKM01000308.1:578952-709273 GCA_015082035.1 Chaenogobius annularis | reverse complement strand
GACCGGGGTGTTTATCAATATTTAGTTGATAATATAAAAGTGGAAAAAAAAGAGTGGGCTTTAAACCCAGGTAAAGGGCGAACGCCTACCCTACTAAGCTAAACCCTCATACCTTATCATAGTACTGAATGGATTAAATAAGATCAGTTTGCCAACCAATTCATTACACAAATTAGCATTCTATGTTGTTAAATTACTGCCTGTATTTCTAACTAACATCTAATCATTAAAAACATGAACAGAGCCTTATCTACTAACAAAAACGATATTTTAGAGACAAGTCTTTAAGTCAGTTTGTTGAAACTTGGCGTTGCTTCGCTTCTCCTCGCACATGCGCAGTTAGGGCAAAGCCTTCAAACATCTTTGATTCTCACACAGGTTTATTCAGCGTGGTTTGAGCATAGATCCATGGGTTTGAAGCTGTGTGGTCCTCAGAGCTCATGCGCAGGCCTATAAAACAAGCTGCTTTCTGCTCTGGTTCTAAAAGCTCATGTTAGAGAGCGGAGCATGAACGGGCCTCTGAACACGGCAACAGATTGGCGCGCTACGGTAAATGCAGAACCATGCTTTCCGCGCAGTCATGCCCAGCGGCCTGTAGCGGCCAGTAAAAATCACCGTGACTTCAGCCAACCTTCCGCAGCAGAAGTGAGGGGAAAACAGGATATTTGAATATATTTTAGAACAATTCATATATAGTTGTGACGCACGGTAATTTTTTATTTTATCCTCCAATCACTGATTGCCCTGATCGCACGCCACCAAAGTTTAATAAATACTTACCACTGGTTCTTCTTGTAAACTTTGTCCGAGATACGTTCTTTGATCTTGTTTTTATCATATCGTATATCATATCGTATATCATATTTATCATATGAGACACAATAATCTATCACTGTGTACTTATTATCTGTAAACTAGTACAAATAATCTTAAAGTTGACATCATGCTTCATACGTCAGACCCAAATCGCAGCTATTTAAACAACAGTTTGGTGGGAGAGGACTCTTAATCAAGACAATACAACAAGTTGTACTGTTTGGCCTGTTTTCCCTTTAGGCATAAAATAAAGACCATGAAAACGATCCTCACCTCCTGCAGTCTTATACTCATATACTAAACCTCGACATATTAAACCAAACAAAGTAAAAATAAGAAAAACATAAAAACCTGCCATCTGCACTTAAATTATTTTCACTTCCTCACAGATGGGAGTTGTTTCTGTATGTTTGTTTTGGTTGGCATTGCTAAACTGGTCCGTATCTCCCCTGCTCTGTTATCGAGGTCAAAATAAGAATCTGGTACAAAACAAATGTATGTACTGGCTAATGGATAGCTTGTCCCTGCCCCCTGTCGTCCTAGGGTGCGTGGCTTTATGGATAGGAAAGTGCTCATCATCAGGCTGGAGACGAGCATCCATCCTCTTCCTCAATAGTGGAGGTCAGAATGAGGTTTATCACCCACCACCGCAGGGCCTTGACTCTAGGAGCATCCATCAGAATCGATCCCTCCCTGGTACCCTGTGTCATCCTCCTATGCATGGGTTTCAGCTTCTGATTTGTAGGGGATATTTTGAGGACTTTTGCCCATTCAAATATAAACACTCATGATGGAAAATTCTCTGCCTGAAACACTCAAGCCTTCTTCAGAGTGTGATGAAAAAGGGTGTTTCCCTATATTGCAAAGATCCTTGGCCTCTGAAGCACTTTGGAGGAATCTACGTCATCTAAGCACTGACGAGGTGTTCCAATTCACTCAAATCCCTCACGTCCTCAGCAGTTCACTCCTCGGTTTGGCTAATTTACACAGGATGCTGTGGATCCTAGGGTCCTAGGGGCGTTTCAAAAGACCCACAATGGGCAGCAGTAGCGTAGTGGAAGAGCGCTCATCTTCTGATCCAAAGGTCGGCAGTTGGCAGTTGCTGCCGACATTAACATCCGGGTAGAGCAGTCAAATACACTGACCCACAGGTTGGCGGTGCGATCGCAGCTTCAAGGGATGAAATACAGTTTAATATAATACAAAAAACACCATCAAATAACAACAGATTAAGGGTATGCAGTAGTGAGTACCTCTTCTTGGACACTGAGGTCATTGTGTGTTTGCCTGTCCGTCCATGTGAGTAGGATCTCTCTTTCACTGTGGTTCTCCTCAAGGATAAAAAAATAAAAATTAAAAAAAAAATTAAAAAATTGGTTTTTCCTTGCTGAGAAAGATAGTACAGTTATCCATTTGCTTATTTTTGTACACATTAATCTGTGTCTCTGTTGACCAATGATCAATTATTTTCATTGCTTGATTTTCTAACTTTAAGCTGTTCAGCCTTACGAGGCAATTGTTGTTGCAATTTTTGACTTTCCAAAAATACATTTTATTGAACTTTTACAGTAGAGGCAAGTTTATTGAAGCAGGGACCATTTTGGCTGTAGGGCCCTCAGTAAAGTGGCCTCTGTGAGGAGGGAGCTGATTGGCCATCGCAGTATGATGTATCCACTTTGTGTGCTGTTTATTTCCCATGGGCCCATCTGTAATGCTTTGTGCATCACTATGGAAACTGCTGTTCACTCTGCTGTCTAGCCATCACCATGGCGACGCCCGACTGCCTCAGCACCGCCTGGCTACGTGTCTCCATGGCAAGGGGTTAGTCGGTGCATGATATGCCCCAGGATTTGACAAAATGTGATACTCTGGATGTTTGGTAACTAGTTTAGTCCTTGTTTAGTCCAATTTACTCCTAGTACAGTCCTGGTTTAGTTTGACTTTATTAGGGCCCAAAATGTGAGAGCCCTATTCTACAAAAGATTTTTAGGTGAAAAAAATCAAGTAGTAAACTATAACAAATATGCAAGTACATGGTATTGAAAAATAGAGAACACTTTTTTTTTTTTTTTAAATGGCTCAGTAGCACCACCTCAAATTTCTATTTACATAGCTGCAATGGTGAGCTCTGACTGGAAAAAATTTAAACATAGAGAAATTAAACTTTGCATAAAAAGAAGTCATGTAAGTATCTCGGGATCTTGTTCACGAGTGAGGGAAGGATGGAGCGTGAGATTGACAGGCGGATCGGTGCAGCGTCTGCAGTGATGCGGTCGCTGCATCGGACCGTTGTGGTGAAGAAGGAGCTGAGTCGAAAGACAAAGCTCTCGATTTACCGGTCAATCTACGTTCCTACCTCCTATGGTCATGAGCTTTGGGTAGTGACCGAAAGGACACGATCGCGGATACAAGCGGTCGAAATGAGTTTCCTCCGCAGGGTGGCTGGGCGCTCCCTTAGAGATAGGGTGAGGAGCTCAGTCACACGGGAGGAGCTCGGAGTAGAGCCGCTGCTCCTCCACGTTGAGAGGAGCCAGCTGAGGTGGCTCGGGCATCTGTTCCGGATGCCTCCTGGACGCCTCCCTAGGGAGGGTGTTTCGGGCATGTCCCACCGGGAGGAGGCCCGGGGAAGACCCAGGACACGCTGGAGGGACTATGTCTCTCGGCTGGCCTGGGAACGCCTCGGGATCCCCCGGAGGAGTTGGAGGAAGTGTCTGGGGAAAAGGAAGTCTGGGAGTCCCTGCTTAGACTGCTGCCCCGCGACCCGGCCCCGGATAAAGCGGAAGAAGATGGATGGATGGATGGAAAATCTAGCTTTTACAAACATTGTCAGATTTGAACGGACCCAATTGAGCGCACACGTAGTGTTCTTAGCTAGCCGTAATGCTATGCTATATATTCTGTCTTTTAATATGGCTCTTTCGCGCCCCCTTCAAATTTCATTATCACCATAAAATGAAAATTAAATCTGATCTGGACTTGTGAAAATATTTACAGAGTGTTCATAATGGGGAACAATCTGACAAACTCATAGTTCTAGTTTTTATCATTTAAGAGAAAAAAATGGGAACAAAACAAAGATTATCATTATTATTATTATAAGGGCCTGAGCATGACAAGCGCACACATCTCGCACTGAGCAAGATCCCTATTGTAACTGTAAAATTTTGAGGAAACCACAAAAATCAAGTAGTAAAATATATCAAATATGCAAGTAACATTTTGAGTGAAGATCCTGAGAAAAATATTAAAAGAGGTCTCAGTACCACCCCTCAAATGTCAATTTACATGGCTGCAATGGGAGCTCTGACTGGGCAAATGTCAACACAGACAAATTAAACTTAAACATAAAATAAATCATGTAAGGACATGTAAAAAAATATATTATGATCCCGCCCTTAACCCTACATGAAGTCGGCCTGTGGAACTTCTCCAGGTTTCTACTTTTTCCCAAGAGGTTTGGTAGTTTTTTCCTGGCCGAGAAGGAGGGTCTAAGGCAGGCATGTCAAACATACGGCCGCGGGCCGGCCCCGGCCCGGCCCCGGCCCGTGGATGATTTAATCCAGCCCGGCATACATGTATGAGTATGTCAAAAAAAGAAGCAAGACTCTAGCTCATTTCTATCAAAAGTTGTGATTTTTTAAAATAAATACAAACCAAATGCACCCTCCGGCCTCTAGAGGGCAGTAAATGTGTAAATCTGGCCCCCCAGATGTTTTAATCTGGCCAGCCAAACATTTCTAATTTATATTCAATCATTTCGATAGACCTATAGCATTTTTATCGCTGGAACTACATGTCCCACAATCCTTTGCAGCGGCCGCCCCTCCCCCACGCTGCTGTGCGCTGCCGGTGCAAGTGCCAGGTCTTTCATAGTGCCAACGCGCGTCGCGCACTTTACAGATTTGAGCAGAGGTCCTAACCAGGAAAGAGAAGTTTTTGGGAAACACGTGGAAGAAAGAAAGGAGACGGTTTTGTGGACATTAGAGCGGTGCTAAAAGTGGAGCTAATGTGGAGTAACAACAAAAGAAACAAACTTCTGTGATGACAGCTCTGCGAGGAAAACATTGCAAAACCTGGACAGATCATGAGCCACAGGTAAAAACACAGGTCAGAATGTAATAAAGTATGAACTGTGTCCACACTAATGGGACTGTGAATACAAACACAATGCACTCATTTGGTTCACCACATGAATAATCTGTCACTAAAATCGTCTTAAACTATAAAAATAGTGAGATCATATTGAGTTTGTGCAGCAACAACCAACAGATCTGTGATCTCAACATTTCATATCAGAAATCATATCACAAGTCCATGTTCTTGTTTCTGCTGCTGCTGCATGAATGTGTCCACAAAGAACTATTACTATAAAGCTATTAATTTCTTATATCTTTTATTCTTTTATATTTTACGTTATGTTCGGCCCGCGACCCAACCTGAGCGTCGAAATTCGGCCCGTGGCCCAAAATGAGTTTGACACCCCTGGTCTAAGGACAGGGGAGCCTGAGACATCTGTTTAAGGACATGGGATGCTGGGACATTACCAAGTCCCTATTCTGTTTTTTCCACTGTAGCCCCTCGAGGCAACTACTGTTGTGATTTTGGGCGTTACAAAAATAAATTGAATTGAATTGATTTTGTTAAAACCTGGGAATTAATGTTACCTTTTGACCTCTCCTTCAACAGTTTTCATCAAAAAGACTTCAAACTTTGGCATTATGTGCAAAACATGGCCATGTGTGATTAAAGCTTATCAATTTGATTTTAAATAGACTAATGTCTATTTAATCTGACAATGTTTTATAAACATTGTCAGATTTGAACAGACCCAACAAAATGCATGCGCAGAATATTCCTCTCTGGTGCCCCCTTCAAATTTAATTTTTGTTAAATTCATAAAATGAAATCTGTTGTACTTTCTAACTTTTATCAATTAAGAGTTGAAAAATTGAAAATAAATCCAAGATTATTATTATAATTTTTTTTACGCCAAATAAATTGGGTTAGGAGTTTTGAAAGTGCATGAAAAGTCATGAAAATGTGCACAACATTAGAGCTTTTCTCAAATTTACCTTAAATAAAGTGGCCAAGAATCTACATTATAAAATGGCTCAGTGGCGCCCTCTAGAAAATATCAAATACATTACGTCAATGGAGCCTATTTTTTTACATTGTAGACAAATTAAACTTACATAGAACATCTCGAGACAATAAAAAATATATACCATGGCCCCCGCCCTAAACCAGACAGGGCATCGGCCATTTTGGTTCAAATTTGACAAGCCCAAAATCCTGTCTCCGTATTTAAACTAACTTCTCCTAGGGTTTTATTCTGACGGTCACCAAACTGAAACATCATCATCAGGACACATGTGGGATCAAAAGTTGATAAAATACTTAAGATCGTTCTTAGGGTCTTGTCATAATGAGCTCTTAAAGAAGCAGCAATTTTGAAAACACAAAAAATCCTTGTTAATTTTGCAAACATTGTTGGATTTAGAAGGACCCAATTAGGCATTTGTGTATTTTGATGACCTGGACATATTAATATGTAAATGTGACATTCATCTTTAAAAATTACTTACTTGTGCCCCCTACTAATTGGACAGAAACTTGACAACTGCCATTTTTCAAAACATTTTTAAGCCAGGGTTGATCACCTCAATGGAAAAAAGCCCCTCCCACAAGCTAATGAATTTAACATGGTAAACATAGCCCCTAAAGAGACACCCTCGCCACACAGATGAATCCCGGTGCGAACTCGCCAGGTTATGTGAAATGCAACATGACATTGAGAGCTAAAGTGCAGGCAGAGCAGTAACCGCTTTGGAAAAAATAGAAGCCGAGGTGGCGGGCAGGAGGAGACAGCAAAAACAACTAAGGCATGACATTTCATTTCCAGCAGTCCTTCTGGTGATGTTTGAAGGTAAAAACACATGCCCAAAACACCAACAGAGGCAAGAATGCTCCTTAGAAAAATGCCAAACAGAGAACTGAACAGCAACAAGAGATTGCTCCATCAACATGGGGTATGTGAGTTCAAGTCATGGTCACATTCTTAGGAAATTTATGTTGTTTTGATAAGATTGTTGCATGATTTAATTGTTTTGGTCATCTGACTTTACTACATCTTATAAAGCATTATTTTGGTTAGGAGGATGCTAAACAGAAGCATATCTCTTCTTTTAAATAACTGCCTTTCTTTTTGCTTATTTAAGTTTGTATTGTCAAAACCACAATTGGTTGACACAGTGATGATAATGTCAAGAAATTGTGGTTGGTATTAATAATAATAATAATAATAATAATAATAATAATACATTTTATTTAAAAGCGCCTTTCAGAACACCCAAGGACACTGTACAAGAGAATAAAACAACAGAATAAAACAACAGAATAAAACAAAGAGAATAAAACAACAGAATAAAACAACAGAATAAAACCCACAGTACAGAACTGGATGATGGTGTTGGAGTGACTGAGTTATGTGGTGTAGGAGTGACTGAGTTATGTGGTGTAGGATTGTCCTACACCACATTTACATACATACACACTTTATACAAAGAGTTTTTGATTCGACACATAGTTGCTGTCTTTTTTTGTACGTGCACTCTGTGTCTAGTTATACATGCACTCATAAGAGTGCTAAATGTGGCAGATTGGGTTTGTGGGAAATTGGATAAATATATACAGAGGGTGGCGGAGGAGTCTATTGGTCTGGGTTTGACCCAAAATATGAATAGAAACAATATGTTAAAAATAATGTTGAGTGTCTTGTGATAGCGGAGGTTCTTGTACAGGCCTTACTGACAGATAAACGGTTGAGTCATGTGGAGAAGGTGGAGAATCCCTGGGTAAAATCTGTGCTTATAATCAGAAGAGAACTAATAAAAACATGCAAATTACACGAAGATGTTACAATTCTAAGCTAGTTGGCAGGCTCAGCTCAAGCTTTCAGGGGGCTCTAAGCAAAAGGGCTTTGACACAAACAAAGGGCACCAAAACACCAAGCTATCTGTTAACTGAGCCATCTTGATTAGTTCATTATCAGCACCTCACAAGCTCAAATACCACAATGCAACTTGACATCTGCTTACCTCATCTCTACTACCTGTATAAATAACACACTATACATAAATGTTGTTACAAATGTATTTGTAGGGGTGTTAAGGATCTACAGCCACATTAGCAGTTTAAATGATTTAACAGGAGGGTCTGGGGGCACCCCTTTCATAATGTTCCTTAACATCTCAAAATTTGTATGTGGTCCAGCTTGGTAAAGTAAGATAAAACAAAAAAAAAGTTGTAATACTATACAATTATGATGTTATTAAACCAGGATGAAGTGACTAAAGCCAGCTAGTTATTAAATACATACAATATGGCTGTCAAGACTAGTTAGGGTAAAATTGTGTTCATAACAAAATAAATGTACCTAAATTATCAGGAAATACCATAATGAACTATGTGCGACTTGAGGTTCACAATGTTTTTGTTAATACTAATAACTAAGTGTTGTTATTAGACAATTAAACAATCACCACTTAACATGGATTGATGGACTGCAACAGAATGCACTCATAATAACAGAACACAAGGAAGGTCAAGTACAAACTGATCAAACATCAACAGGTATAACTACAAATATCGCGGTGCTATAATTGTAATCAAACAGGTTAAAATATACACACTCTTTAACTTAAAATTTAAAAGTAATAGTTATCTTTACTACTTTATATTTTACTGCTCCCGACTGCTCCTCCTTGCCAAAGTGCCTAAACAAGTTAAATTAAATACATACATGGCTTAAGCACTGACATTAACAATTAACACTTCACTTCATTCATAGAGAATGAATGGAACGAGAAGTGAAGATCCGTACATCTTTTATTGCTCTTTTAAAAGTTGATTAGAATATAAAGCTAACATGAGATGTGAAGCAGAATTCTGTTTTTGTTCTGATCAGAACATTACACACTGGACTCTCACTTTCTTCTGCATGAAACGATGCAGAAATGTGATTGGTTGATTGGTGTTATATGCACCTTCAGTCTGCACTGCACTTATTTCTTATCTAGTCAGAACAAAACAGACATCACGACGGATCTGCTGTTAAAGCTTTCTCACGGTGCGCTGTGATCTGACACACAGTGATGTGCGGGGGGTGGGTTGGGCTACTGTGTGTTTGTAGCGAGAGGGGATGCGAAGGAAAGACGTGAACTCCCAGTTCATTCGAAACAATGTTTTAAAAACGGTTCATCTCTAACACACAAGGCTGCACTGCTTGTTCTTCGTGAATGAGGGACTTACACTGTTCACTTCAAAGTTTCATGTCAGAGGTTCTGGTCCGGATGAGCCGGCACTTGGCTGTTGAGATTGCAGTTTCTTTTCGTCGTCAAGTCTTTTCTTCTTTTGTTTTTCGCGACCCAACGGATGTATTCTTTTGGACATGACGACCACGTTTTGCTGTGTTTGTGTCTTGCTTTCATTATGCTCGCTATTAATGAATCATCATAAGGTCAGGTGCCTTGCTTGCCTGTTTGTCATTACAAATAAATGCTGTTCGTGCATTATAGATAACCACTGTATGGGCTGCTGCGTCAGCAGCACTACTACGCTGTTCGTGTAGCAACGGTAGTACTACGGTAGTGATGCACGCTACGCTTGCATTACGCAAAAATCAGGCTGACAGATAGGGGTCCCTTTAGTTTATTTCACTGGAAACTGGAAGAGATATCTGAGCAAAACATTCATTTTTATCATTTCAATCCTTTGATTTAGACTTATGGGAAAAGATTAATTTATGTTTTTTATAATAGTAAAAAAAGCCTTCAAGGAGCTCTGGAATCCAGGATCTTATTTTAAGATACGCTGCTCAGCTTCATCCATGCGCGCTCTGCTTCCTCCCTTTGTCTTCAGCTCTGCGCTGATTGCTGCTATAACTTCTGCTCTGAGACGGTGTGTCTCGCTGCATTTTTGTATGTTCACACGCCCCTACGGTCCTACCGCGTCAGGCCCACTGGCCATGTTAGCCTCATTAGCTTGTGAGGCGGGTTGTTTTCCAGAAATTCTTTGGCCTGGAGGCTTTATTAGACAGGAAAGGTTGGAGTGAAATGGAGGATGAGAGAGGCTTACGTGTGCTGTGACTTAACCGCTCGACCACCGGGCAGCACTAGGCGGGTTGTTTTCCCATGGAGCCGTGGGTCTTCCTTGTTTATTCATCTCTTGTTCTTCTTTTTTTGGGATTAAGTGGGTCAAACGATGATTTTAAAACTCAGCAAGCCAACATACCGGAAGTCCCAAATTTGTCAATTTCAAAGTTGAGTCTTTGTGTGTGATTTTTGTTTCCAATGTCCATTTGTCAGTTATGGTGTCAATCCAGTCCTTAATCGTTGGTGCAGTTTGTGTCATTAATTTCTTTGTGATTGCCTTTTTCCCGCTATAGAGAAGTTCAACACCTATTGCCAAGACTTCCTCACAATCAGTAGTGTGGGAGAGGAGCTTGGAACAACACCTGCTCAGGCCAATTCTCTCAACCCAAACATTTTCAGCATTCTAATTATAGTCAAAAATACTCAACCACTCTTACCTAATTGTAGAACCAACCAACACTGGATCATGTTTTGAAGGGACTTCATCACATGGCAGCTTAATAATGAGCCTGAATATTTGTGGTTTGGTGAACTAGTGTCATTGTTTGTTAGCATGATATGCTATCTAGCATTTGCTGCGACATGCTAATGCTAATATGTGGTCTAGGCCAGCAGCCTTGTTCAATCTGTGCTGTGTTAGCCTTAGTTAATTTTTACTGTATTTGTATTGAATTGTTGAATGTAAAAATATTACACATTGAAGTGATTGCCATGGTATTTAAAACTTGTTTATTGGATATTGTGTACACGTTTTACTTAAAAAGTAAGATGGGAAAGACCGACTGCCTCATATAGATACATTTCTATTCAGAATGTGGACTATCGTATATACACCTCCATTTATATCCAAAAGAATGGACATAAATACAACAAATGCTCCAAAGTTTGAGCCACAATGATCAAACAGGATAACAAAAACAATCCCTATACATAATGAATAACATACAAAATAAACAAGGCTGTAATACTTAGTTTGGACTCAGAGAAAAGCTTTTGATTCTATTACTGGTTTTATTTAATGTGCTAAACTAATTTCAACTAGTTGACTTAATTATAACAAAATATTGGGGCTATTTACAATGGTCCAACATCAAAACTTAAAAGTCAATGTTGCCCCTTCTCCTGTTTGCTTTGTACTGTGCCCCCCTTAGGAGATCAGAAATGTATGATTTTAAAAAAGCAACTATATATAATCGCATAGTTGCCTGAGATAACAGTTAGAATTAGTTTAAATATGCTAAATTACATTACTTTCACAGACTATGTTTATTTGGGTTGTGCTTTGAAGATATGAAGAAATGGCACAACACGAAGCCTTACTGCTCTACAAATGAGCCTCTGAGTGCTCGCCTCTCCCTCTGTCTCTTCTCCTGTGCAGACAGAGTAGGTCAATCATCTGTCTGCAGTGGAACAGCGCAGAATTGGCGCTTCGCTGCAGTGAATACGGCATTTCAAGGAGAAGATGCCTTCACATTATATCACTGTGGATCACTTTTATCAGTGTGAGTCTATGACCGTCTCACACAGACTGCTTTCTGCACCTTGCCGACTCGTGGTGCTGACTTGTACTGCTGCAGTTGTTTTACATTTAACATGAAAAGCGCATGGGATCAACGTGGAAAGGAAACAAATGCACACATATTCTTCAGATATGCTTTGTATCGCCAAATGAGCGGTCAGAAACGGCAAGTTTAAAACTAAGGCTATGTTCACACTGCAGGGTACGATGCCCAATTTAGATTTTTTGTTTGAATCAGATTTTTTTTATTTGGTCGTTCACATTACAAATAATATGCTACTTCTGTTTGTCTAGTGTGAACGGAATGCATCTATATGTGGCTGCATGCGCCCAAAAGAACACAATGTCACACGTAGCACACTGTGTTTACGGAAGTAAAAAAGGCATGTGACCCAGCCGCGTCCACTCCTTTTATTGATGTTCTTATTTTCCATAAATTTCAACTCCTTCGCAATCTTCTCAAACACCGCCAGATTATGAACCCTCCATTTTTGTTCACAAACTTCTAACAGATTTGGTTCCTCCTTCTGCCATTTCTCTCCACTTTCTCTGGTGTTTTCTGGCGCTTTGACTCAGAATTGTGACATTTATCCCAGAAAAGTTGCCTATTGATGGTGTTCAGGTCAGATGAACGAGACCTGAGTGTTCAGACTGAAGACACATTCTAAAAGTATGGATACATATCGGATTTATTTCTACATACTTAAGTGGCCTGGACCGGATTTGATAAAGTCCGAATCGTGCTGTTCGCACGGTCCTGAAAAAATCGGATACAGGTCACACATGGGCAAAAAAATCTGACTTGAAAAGTGAAGGGATTAGTAGAGCGCAAAAAGGGAACCAGGACAGAAGTGCGTGCGGATGGACAGAAGCGCACTGAGACAGAGGAGGGAGTGTATAAAGCACAAGAGGCCAAAGCCGTGACTCACTCTAAACCCGCAGCAAACGTGTAAGGGGCACAGATACAGTCCGACCCACTCCTCCACTGCGTTCTGGTATTTAGATTAACCCTGTGTTGGCACTGGGCGTGTATCTGTTGCTCAAAAGACGTCTTTCACTCGTAATGTGCACACATTTGTCCAAACATCTCGCACCCCCCCTTGACACGGCTCTGCGCCCCCTCAAACAGGCACGCCCCACACTTTGAGAAACTCTATTAGACAATCAAAAATTCAATTCAATTCAATTCAATTTATTTTTGTAACGCCCAAAATCACAACAGTAGTTGCCTCGAGGGGCTACAGTGGAAAACAAAATAAACAATGTTCACAGGGACTTGGAAATGTCCCAGCGTCCTGTGTCCTTGGACAGATGTCCCAAGCTCCCCTGTCCTTAGACCCTCCTTCTCGGCCAGGAAAAACTACCAAACCTCTTTGGGAAAAAATAGAAACCTGTAGGGGTTCCACAGTGAAGGAGAGATCCGACTCCCTCGGACGAACAGGCGGACGCGCCTCAATTTGCAGATACACGGTGGAGCAAGACCCACTCAGGAGGAGAACAAATTCTTCGAGGCCGATGAAGAACCGTTCATATGGAGTAGAAACCGTTTCTCCAGGCAGACCGTTTCTCCAGGCAGATGAGGAGCATCTGGATCCACAGGTCGTCGATGTGCCCGCTCCACTCCCGTCGGGGAAGTGGGAGAAAAAAAGCGATGTACAAATTGCCAGTGAAATTAAATATTAAATATTGTTTGATAGAGAAGTAGTAGGAAACAGGATAGTGCTCAAGCTGCCATACTTCCCCCACTATAGTTGCTCCTAGGGCAGCATAGCTGGGAACTATAGGTTTTTTATTTCTGTTCCTAACTGGCCTGACCATAAGCGATTTCAAAGAGGAACGTTTTAAGCCTGGTCTTAAATGAAGAGACTGTGTCCGCCTCTTTAACATAGACAGGAAGCTGATTCCACAACACAGGAGCTTGGTAGCTAAATGCTCTACCTCCTACTGTGCTTTTAGAGACTCTTGGGACACCAGAAGTCCTGCATTTTGAGAGCGAAGTGCTCTGTTTGGATGATAAGGTACTATAGTATCTTTGAGGTAGGATGGGGCCAGGTCATTTATGGCTTTGTAAGTCAGGAGGAGGATTTTGAATTTGATTCTAAACTGGACAGGGAGCCAGTGAAGAGACTCGAGCACCGGCGTAATGTGCTCTCTTCTTTTAGCTCCTGTTAGTAATCTTGCTGCTGCATTTTGAACCAGTTGAAAGCTTTTTATGGAGCTTTTAGGACAAGCTGCGAGCAGGGAGTTACAGTAGTCTAATCTAGATGTTACAAACGCATGGACAAGTTTTTCAGCATCGCTTTTAGGCAAGATTTTTCTGATTTTGGCTATATAACGCAGATGGAAATAGGCTGTTTTACAGGCTTGATTTATGTGTGCTTTGAATGAGAGCTCTTGGTCAAATAAGACTCCAAGGTTTCTTACAGTGGACCTGGAGGCTACACTGACGTTGTCTAGTGTGACTATCTGCTCAGATAAAGCGTCTCGTAGATGATTAGGGCATAGTACGATGACCTCGGTTTTTTCAGGGTTAAGAAGCAGATAATTAAGTGTCATCCAGGTTTTTATATCCTTCACACAAGCTGTCTGCTTGATCGGTCTGATCAGGTTTCATTGATAAATACAGCTGTGTGTCATCTGCATTGCAGTGGAATGCTAATGCTATGCTTTCTGATAATGTTACCTAATGGTAGCATATAAAGAGTAAACAGAATTGGACCGAGAACTGAACCCTGTGGCACACCGTAGGTTACTTTAGAACAGGGTGAGGAGCTCTGGTTTACATTAACAAACTGGTACCTATCCGATAGGTAGGATTTAAACCAGCTGAGGGCTGTCCCTCTGACACCTACATCAGATTCTAACCTCTGCAGTAGAATGTTGTGGTCAATGATGTTGAACGCTGCACTGAGGTCCAATAGAACCAGGATTGAGACCAGTCCATCGTCAGCAGCTAATAACAAATCATTTGTAACTTTAACTAGTGCAGTTTCAGTGCTGTGGTGGGCTCTGAACCCTCACTGGAAAACTTTTGAATAAGTTATTGTCCTGTAGATGACGACAAAGCTGTTTAACTACAACTCTTTCAAGGATTTTAGAGAGACAGAGGATGGATTTGAAATAGGTCTGTAGTTTATCAACTGGTCAGGATCAAGATTAGGCTTTTTCAGAAGCGGTTTAATGACTGCATGTTTGAAGGACTGTGGAACATAACCACTTTTTAGTGAAGTATTTATTATATTAAGAATAGAATCTATAATTAGGGGGAGAATGTCTTTGAGGAGTCTGCTTGGAATCGGATCTAGAATACAAGTTGACGTTTTAGAGGACATATGGCTGACGTTATCTCTGCTTGATCAACAGCAGTGAACCTTTCTAGTGTTACTGATGGATTTATATGGGACACTAGTTTTACAGCTTGGGCTTGTTCAGGACTAATAGTGGGAGTAGTTTCATCTAATTTATCTCTAATGATTTTTTTAACAATAAAATAAAAACAATCAGAGCTGAGAGTAGCTGGGATTGAGGGCTCTACTGCACTGTGACAGTTTGTTAGCCTGGCTACAGTGCTGAAAAGAAATCTAGTGTTATTTTTTGTTGACTTCTATTAAATTTGAATATTATCTGGTTTGGGCCTTACGCAGAGCCTGCTTATAGGACAGTAGGCAGATTTTCCATGCTTTTAGGGATTCCTCCGTATGGGAGCGACAAAATGGTCTTTCTAATTTTCTAACTCTTTGTTTATGTGAACGCAGTTCTTCATTGTACCATGGGGAGGCACGTTTTGGCCTAATCTCTAATCTGCCATTTTGGGGCAAAGTCCTTGAAAAGGTTGTTTACCAACAGCTCACTGATTTCCTCTTAATAAGCAACTCATTTGATGTTTTCCAGTCAGGTTTTAGACCTCATCACAGCAAGTGTCAAGGTGACAAATGACATCCACCTGAACACTGACGCGGGCAAAGCCTCAGTCTTAATTCTGTTAGATCTGAGTGCTGCTTTTGACACTGTCGATCATGGGATACTTTTACAGAGACTAGAGGACTGGGTGGGCATCACTGGCACTGCACTAAACTGGTTAAAGTCCTATCTGGAAGACAGGAAATTCTTTATCGAAATTGGTAACTGTGTCTCAGACCAGATGCCCCTGACCTGTGGGATGCCCCAAGGGTCAATCCTGGGATCCCTTCTGTTCAACCTCTACATGCTGCCGTTAGGTCAGTTGATACGCAGCGAGAATGTGTCCTATCACAATTACGCAGACGACACTCAGATCTATGTTTCACTGACGGCAGGTGAATATGGACCAGTGGATTCACTCTGTCACTGCATCCAACAGATCAGTGTGTGGATGCAAAGCAACTTTCTCCAGCTGAACTCAGACAAGACTGAAATCATCGTCTTTGGCCCACAGAAACAAAGAGAAAGTGTTAACTGTCACCTCCAGAGTCTCGCTCTAAAACCTACACATCAAGTTAGAAATCTGGGGGTAATAATGGACTCAGATTTGAATTTTAACAGCCACGTCAGATCAATCACATCAGCAGCTTTTTACCATCTAAAAAACATTGCCAAAATCAAAAGTATAGTGTCTAAACCAGACCTGGAGAGACTTATCCATGCGTTTGTCTCTAGTAGATTAGACTACTGTAACGGCCTGCTCACTGGCCTCTCCAAACGAGCTGTAAACAACTGCAGTACATCCAGAACGCTGCTGCCCGGGTCCTGACTAGAACCAGGCAGTACGATCACATTAGTCCTGTGCTCAGGTCTCTGCACTGGCTCCCTGTGGCTCAGAGAATAGACTTCAAAGCAGCTCTGCTTGTATACAAGTCTCTCCATGGCCTAGCACCAAAGTACATCTCGGACATGTTAGTGCCATATGAACCATCTCGGACTCTGAGGACCTCAGGGACCGGCCTCCTGCTGGTGCCCAGAGTCAGGACTAAACATGGGGAATCTGCGTTTCAGTTTTATGCAGCTAAAATCTGGAACAGTCTTCCAGAGGATGTGAGACAGGCCTCTACTCTGGCAATGTTCAAATCTAAACTAAAAACTGTTTTGTTTGGCTGTGCATATGACTGAAATGCTTTTCTTTGCACTCTTCTCTTTTATGTCTTGAACTATAATTTTGTGATTTCTGCCATGTCTTTGTGATTTTAATGCATTTTTTCCTGTTGTGTGAAGCACTTTGAATTGCCTTGTGTATGAATTTTGCTCTACAAATAAAATTACCTTGCCTTGCCTTGCCTAATGACCTTCTGCTTTAGCGGAGCTGCAACTTCAAGAGCGGACTTCAGAGAGTTCATGGTCAAGTCGACAAATTGATCACTTACACTGGGACTAAGGCCGTTCTCAGCAGGATCACATGACATGTCAATTCAATTCAATTTATATTTGTAACGCCCAAAATCACAACAGTAGTTGCCTCGAGGGGCAACTAATGTCGCTGAATATTGACTCTATTATTTCTTTGAACTTTGAGATAGATTTTTCCGATATTGTCCTTTTCATTATGACTTTATTTTGTGGGGTTGGATAATCTTTAACAACAAACTGAACGGTTATTAGGAAATTATCTGACAGTATAGGATTTTGAGGGAAGACAATGAGGTCACTAATCTCTATTCTATATGTTAGAACAAGATCTAGAGTGTGCTTGTGCTTGTGACTGTGAGTTGGTTTATTTACATTTTGAGCAAAACCAATGCTATCTAACAGGGCGTTAAAATAATTACTGAGAGAGTTATCGTTCACGATCACGTGGATATTGAAACTCCAACTATCACTACTTTATCCCAGTCTAACACCAAGTTTGATATAAAGTCTGAGAACTCTGTTAGAAACTCTGAATAGGGACCAGGAGGTCGGTAGAGAACCACGAACAGGACTCCTTTTTGGTTTCTCCAATTTGGACATGTGATTGATAGCATGGGGCTTTCAAATGAGCTAAATGCATTGGTAATTTTAGGACTCAAGAGTAGGCTTGAGTGTGAGATTACTGACACACCACCACCTCGGCCTGTGCTCCTGGCAGTCTGAAAATTAATATGAGTGGGTGGGGTGGACTCATTTAGTCTGACATAATCATCTTGTTGAAGCCAAGTTTCAGTTAGAGCTAGAAGATCTATGTTACAATCATTAATTAATTAATTAACTAAAAGCAATTTAGAGGATATTGACCTAATGTTTAGCAGTCCACATTTTACAAAAGTATTTATTTTTTTATTTGTATCATTTGTGAGTGTTATTTTTATTAAGTTCTTTGGTCTGACGCCTGAACTAGCTTTTCTGAGGTTTGACTTTTTGACATTATTTGCACGAGGGACACACACAGTGTCTATCTGCCTTGAGTCTGAACACTTAATTGGTGACAGAGCGGGCAAGAGCTCAGCGACAGAGGAGCGTCTTACACTGCTGCTCTGCGCCCGGGGCTCATCGCTGGGTGGTCACTTTAGACGACGAAGGCTATCTGTCAAATTCCGAACTAAAAGGGATGTTCCCTCCGAAGTCGGATGGATGCCATCCCTGCATATGAGCCCAGGCTTTCCCCAAAACGCACTCCAATTTTCAACAAAGACTATATTGTTTTGAGGGCACCACGTAGATAACCAGCAATTGAATGCTGAACAGCGGCTGTGTGATCGCTGAGGGGAGCAAACCTATTGTAGACGGGAAGCTTACGGTGCACTTTTAGGCTGGCGTTTAGCGCCTCGTTCCCTCCGAACTGTCACAAATTGGTCCCTATTTTGATCCTGGTCTAGTCCCCGCTGCGCGGGAGGCACTGACGGATCGGAGGCAGTGCGTGCGGCTGGGGAAGAATGTCTCAGACACTCGGACTATCAGCACAGGAGCTCCACAGGGCTGTGTACTTTCTCCTCTGCTCTTCTCCCTGTACACAAACTGCTGCACCTCCAGCCACGACTCCGTAAAACTGATCAAGTTTGCGGACGACACCACCCTCATCGGGCTCATCTCGGACAGGGTTGAGTCTGTTTACAGGAGGGAGGTGGATCGGCTGGTGTTCTGGTGCAGCGGTAACAACCTGGAGTTCAACGCCCAGAAGACAGTGGAGATGGTCGTGGACTTCAGGAAAGTCACAGCCCCCCAGCCCCCCCTCGTCATGACAGACTCCCCATCACCACCGTGGACTCTTCCGCCTTCCTGGGCACCACCATCACCCAGGACCCTCAAGTGGGAGCCCTCCATCAGCTCCCTCATCAAGAAGGCCCAGCAGAGGATGTACTTTCTGCGGCAGCTGAGGAAAGCCAAGCTGCCAGTGCAGATGATGGTGCAGTTCTACACGGCCATTCATTGAGTCCATCCTCACCTCCTCCATCACCGTGTGGTACGCTGGAGCCACAGCCAGGGACAAAACAGAAACTACAGCGCATTGTGCGTTCTGCTGAGAAGGTGATTGGCTGCAGACTTTCATCTCTGCAGGACCTGTACATCTCCAGGGCTCTGGGACGAGCAGGTCGGATCAACAGCTAACCCTTCTCACCCTGGACATGGACTATTTGAACCACTCCCCTCAGGCAGGAGGCTACGGTCCATCCGGACCAGAACCTCCCGCCACAAGAATAGTTTTCCTTTCCCTCTGCCGTTGGACTCATGAACTTCTAAACACCTGCCACTTTAACTACACTGTTCATCACTCACTGCACTGTCACTTTCTGCACTACAACTTTAAACTTAACTGTAAACTTGTGTACATAGCAATGCCTATTTTTATTTTTATTTCATACTATAGTAATTTTAAATTGTCCCTTAAATTTATGCCCTTTTGTTTGATTGAAATATATGTTGTTTTATTATTGCTCAGTGTTTTATGTTGCACCTTAAGGCCGAGACAAGTTCCTATGCCTGTGAAGTTTGTTCATTGACAATGGCAATAAACCATTCTGATTCTGATTCTGAGGGGCTAGTCTTAGCCTTGCTAGCGCTGCTAATGCTAACGCTGCGTCCTGACGCACAGTCCGGTAAGCCTGATGCTACAACCTGGCTATAGCTAGACTTAACTACACTACACTTCACGCACCTGTCGTCGAAGAAGAAGCCAGGGTTCTGACTCGACATATGACAACTTGAGCAGGTAAAAGTGGAGAAAGTTTCAGCCATGGCGCTAGCGGCTAAACTAGCTCGGGCTGAGGCTAGAGAGCTGGGGGGTTTTTAATACACAAAATACTGAACGAAAGTGAGCTGTACAAGCCTCCGGATTGTTAAGGAGAAATCAAACTTTCACTGGTGTATAGGAAGCTAAAATAGTATTTGTATAATTCGTAGATTTACAATAAAAAGAAGCGAGCGAGCGACTCTCAAAATAGCATACACTTACCCGGAAGTGACGTCAGCGGAAGTCCGTTCTCTGACGATGTTACAATTGAAAATTGGTCCAATGTCTTCATATCAATTAAATGTACAAAAAAACTGAAATTATCTCATTCTGGCAACCCCCTTTGAACTTTAGAAAGGCATATCAATTTAAATTAAACAGAATCTCTAAGATCTTTATTTGTGGTCCTACATAAAGAGGAAAATTATTCCCCTCTGTTTCCTACTATAAAAAAGAAAATTGCTCAGATTTCTCTTTCTATTCCAGACTCTTCAATTTCCATCCCAAACTGACTGTTTGAGTCAAGATTTGTATGGCATGGCAAAAAACGGCAGATGACAAATGGTTGAATCAGTTGGAGGGGGTGGAGAACCCAAAATCTGTGTTTACGAGCTGGAAAGAAGTCGGTGTAATCCCTCATTCGTCCAGGCGTGTTCCATTGTCGAAAAAGATTCAGTTGTAGTCCAGAGTCCAGATGACCACAACTGAATCTTTTTCGAGCTGGAAAGAATTAATCAAAACATATTGCCTAAAAAGAAATCTTTAACTGGTTGGCTTATGACCAAGGGTTTTGCACTTAACAAAAGGTATAAATGTTTTCTACCAGATTGTAAAAGAAAATCACATTAAAAGCTAATAATTTGAAAGACTCCTTTGACTTGGACAAACAGGACTTTTATCGGTAATTACAAATAAGGAGTTGTTATAACCAATAAATTAAAATAAACCACAACCTCTACAACCCTTTTGATGGAAATATTTATTAAAGCTCACGAATTGGAGCTTTCAAGGGTACTATCTAAATTAGGTAAATTTATTAATGATTTACACAACCACTTTACTAATTACAATAACATTCTGGGAAAGGGATTGTAATTTTATTTTGACTGAAGAATGTCAAAATATATGTACATCCCAGTTCTAATTGTTGGAGAAACTGTGTGGTTGCCAAGAGAAAAACCATTTTTGGGAATGTCCTGTTGCTCAGAAAAATTTGACTGAAATCAAAGAGCTACGGAATGTTTTTTACATTGCCATTCCATTTGATTTCAGAACTATGTATTTGAGCCTTAAAACCCCTGTTATGGACACAATTAAAGTATTTATTTGGAGCATACTTTTGGTGTGACACAAACTGCACCTACAATTTAGGACTGGACGGAGATTACAATGGCCATACGGAAAATGAAAAAAAAATTATCACATTTGGTCTCAATTTGCAGCAATAACATACAAATCAATCATTTTAAAAATTGCAATGTGATTTTTTTTTGGTGGAAATGCACCTACAATGAAAATGTCTGAATCCTCCATAATTTTTAAGTGAGAGAACTTTACTAATACTTATTTTCCTCACTGTATGTATCTCTGGTAGTATGGTCTGCAGGCAGACGGTGCCACTTAAAACTGTCCCTATTGGCTGATTATGAGCTGTCAACCAATAAAAAGCACTTCCATTTTGTCATTCTTTCTCTGACCTGCTCACTTTCTGGGTCACTTGGTGTTGCTCCATGTCCTCTGCTCTCCAGTGCTGTGGCCTGTCACCTGGCGGTAGGCTAACACGGCGATGTGATCTCTGCTGACTCAGGGATTGTTGTGGTCTCGCCGTCATAGTGTTGAATCAAACTCTTTGTGAAGAATAACCGAACTCCAGACTTGAATTTTCAATGCAAAATAGAGTCTTTATTGGTGAGATGACAAAACACCAACCAGACCCGGGACAATTTCTGCAGAAAAAGCTGCTGCCGACTGTTACACGGCAGCATTTCTTCTTGATTTGTGAATATTGACCTTGACATTCCCCCTCATAAAATAACTTGTCCTATGATATGGGCACGCGTTGATCACTCCACTGGTAGCTTCATTATTATTCTGGATTTCCCCTTAAAATCCACCTCTCTGGCTGAGCTCACCACCACAGCTGCATAAACTCAATGACCCTGCCTTTCTGCCTGCGACAGCTAGTTCACACCACAGCACTTGCTCTACGCTTGCACTGTTCATGTCCGAGAAACTCAATCGGTTTATAACTCTTTATGGCTTCCCCAAGTGGCATCTTATGGTAGTTTTCAAACTGCAAGATGTATATAAATACTTGCCTACTCTGCATTGATTTTTCTGTTAGATATATAGTAAAATTAGAATAAAAGAAACATTGATAAACAAAATAATAAGCATATAGGCCTTTGCTCTAAGGTTTTAGCATGAACTATAATGCAAAATAACCCTTGATGTTGCACGTTTATTATAATGCATCATGCATTTGTGAGGCTTTTGGAAATGCTTCATCAATAGCCCCACAATGCGTGGTCCCATGCAGCTAACGCGATGTAATGAAGTAATTGAATCTTAAGGGTGTGCAGTGGAGCAGTTTCCTTGCCCTACGCTATTTTTATTATGGACCCATTTGTCTCCTGTTTTTGTCCCAGTCCACAGAACTATTAACTATTCCCATCTATACATTAACTGTGATTACACCATCGGAATATGAACTAAACATGTTATGTTGAAACTATTGATATGAATTTAGTAAACTGTTAAATAAATTACACCTTTTGTCATAGAACTGGAATCTGCCTCTGTTAATCAAGAATGGACCTGTTCTTCGAATTTTAGTATCCGGGTTAACGTTGTTGCATTTTTTTGTTTTATTTTGTTTAATTTTGATAAAATTATATTACAACACCTGCTCTGCTACATATGTTTAGGCCTAAGAAGAGTGTGTGGGTTTGTTTGTACAGGATGGTGTTTAAATCACACCACAATTTATGTTACGGAACTGCAGTTCAACAACAGAAATCGACTTACTTTACTTTCAATGAAGAAAAATATTGTAATAAAAACTGGTCTAAAGAACTAAAACCGAGGCAAGGCAAGCCCATTGTTTTACCAGAAACCTGACTTGGCTAGTACAGTCAGATCAAAGCAGACCTAGGACCAGGTATGAACCGATACTAAACAAACCAACGACCAACACAAGGATAATCTATAAAGAAGGACTAAAGCAGGTCTTGGACTATCAGGTCTAGTCTAGAATAGGTCTAAATTAGAACTTGGCCAACATCAGGCCTAAACCACACAAAACAAGTCTAAACTATGTCTAAAATGCACTTAAGGACGACAAATCCAGCGCTATCTTAAAAATAAATGTCATTAAAACATTTGGTTCAAATTATGAATGAGGGATTACACCGACCTGATTCAAATTATGTTAAAAGCTTAGTAGCCTACAATAGGCTACCACAAACAGCTAAGTTTGCTATTTAGTGCACTAAAAACACTACATGCACATTCATCCCGCAACACACACACACAATCATCCCGCTCTGAAGTCTCTAGACTGTTGTCCCTCTATTTGTCTAATGGCTGTATTGTTGTCTGTCTTTTACGTTTTTGTTCTTGTTGTGCTCACTTTCTGTTTTCTAATTGTAAATAAAGAGACGGAAGAAAACCCCCAAAAAAACCACTACATGCAGTCTGTTGCTGTGTCTCAATTCCGGGTTAGCATGTTCCAAAGGACCCAACAGACGGAGGCTGGTCTTCGGCGTAGCCTCCGTGGACTGCAAAGACCGTGCCAAAATGGGACAGGCCTAGCCCACGAAGCCGCTCAGTCACCGAGCAACCAAGACTCGCTGCTTATGCTAACGCCACACAAATTACGCACATGGAAGTATTAAAAAGAGCATGCAGCAAGGTTTAAATATTCTGACTTTGAGCCCAAGAGATTATCGTTCATCTCACCCAAAAAAAAGTTCAGCTCTTGTAAAATATAATAATTACCAATGTTCCTGTGATAACTGTCAAAATAATCTAGACATTTAAATTTCAAGTAATGAAATATGCTGTCTTAATTTCAGAATGGGATTTTATAATGACAAGGGAATACATGAAAGGTAATACGGTATGTGCATTTAAATCAGTTTATAAAATGTGTCTGATTGGGTTGGCGGTGGTCAGAGAGGATCCCAGTGCAGACTAGCAGTATACAGTGAGGAAAATAATATTTGAACACCCTGCTATTTTGCAAGTTATCCCACTTAGAAATTATGGAGGGGTCTGACATTTTTATCGTAGGTGGATTTCCACTGTGCAAGACAGAATCTGGAAATCCCATTGGATGATTTTTAAATAATTGATTTGTATGTTACTGCTGCAAATAAGTATTTAAAAACCTGAGAAAATCAAGTATCATATTTGGTACAGAAGTCTTTGTTTACAATTACAGAGGTCAAACATTTAGTGTAGTTCTTGACCAGATTTGCACACACTGCAGCAGGGATTTTAGCTAGCTCCACACAGATCTTTAGATCGGTCAGGTTTCGGGTGCTATCACTGAGCAACATGGAGTTTCGGCTTCCTCGAATGATTTTTGACTGGATTTAAGTCTGGAGACTGGCTAAGCCACACCAGAACCTTGCTATGCTATGGCTTTGTGCTTCGGGTCATTGTCATGTTGGAAGACTTAGCCATGACCCATCATCAGTGCTCTGACTGAGTGAAGGAGGTTGTTGCCCATAATCTTGCAATACATGGCCCCATTTCTTTAATCCTTAATACAGTGCAGTCATCCAGTCCCCTGTGCAGAAAAGCACCTCCAAAATATTGTTTCCACCCCCATGCTTCACAGTTGGGATGGTGGTGTTGGGATGTACTCATCCTTCTTCCTTCAAACACGGAAAGCAGAGTTTATACCAAAATTCTATTTTGCTCTGTTCTGACCACATGACTCTCTCCGGACAGGTGGCTTTATGCAGCTAAAAAGCTCAAACAGGCGCTACTAATTCAGATTAATAAATCTAGTAGAGGTGGACTTTTTAAAGAACTAACGGGTCTTTGAGAGCCAGAATTCTTGCTGATTCGCAGGTGTTCAAATACGTATTTGCAGCAATAACATAAAATGTGATGTCCAGATAATTTTTATTTTTAGAGTCTGTCTTTTTCAAACCCTCCATATTTTCTCACGTTGTATACTTATTTTCCTCACTCTAGGTAAACAATAGGACAAAGTCGAAAGCCTTCAGATCAACAAAGCACACATGGACAGGTTGCGCAAACTCCCTTGAACCCTCCAGCACCCAATGGAGAGCATAGAGCTGGTTCAGTATTACATGACTGGGACAAAAACCACACTGCTTCTTCTGAATCAGAGATTCGACTATTGGTCGGATTCTCCTCTCCTGGAATAAACCTTACCGGGGAGATGGGGAGTGTGTCTCTACCAGCTTTGGGCAAGAATTTCAGTATGTAGGTGTACAATCAGTTTTGATGGAAAAAGTTTGTGAAAAGCAGTTTTATCTTGCCACAGAACCTCCATTGGATTTAGGTCTGGACGTTGACTGGGCCGTTCTAGCATATTAATATGTTTTGTTTAAAACCATTAAATTGTAGCTCTGACTGTGTTTAGGGTCATTGTCCCGCTGGAAGGTGAACATCCACCCCAGTCTCAAGTCTTTTGCCGACGCCAACAGGTTTTCTTCCAAGACTGCCTTGTACGGTTAACAGCACTTCACTTTTTCCTAAGTTTTGTTGTGTTACAGCCTTATTCCAAAAGGAATACATTTGTTATTTGCCTCAAAAATCTACAAACATTTCCCCATTATGACCAGTTGAAAGATTATTAGAAATATTTACAAATGTATTCAAAAACTAAATTAAAGCACATTTAGCTCAAGTACATAATTTTTCCCCTGATCATCCTTGAGATACTTGATTCTAGTTCACCTGTGGTAAAAAATCTGTGAATCAGAGTGGACTCTTTGGCTTGAATACCTGCTCAAGTTGTCATATGTCAAGTCAGAACCCTGGCTTTTTCTCCGACGATAGGTGCGTGAAGTGCAGTGTAGTGTTAGCTTTGGAAGCCAGGGTTACGGAGTTAGAAGCACGGATCCGCTGTGTGGAGGAGCTTAAGTCTAGCTATAGCCAGGTTGTAGCATCAGGCTTACCGGACCGTGGGTCAGGACGCAGCGTTAGCATTAGCAGCGCTAGCAAGGCTAAGACTAGCCCCTCAGTGTCTCCCGCGCAGCCGGGACTAGACCAGGATCAAAATAGGGACAAATTTGTGACCGTTCGGAGGGAAAAAGGCGCTAAACGCCAGCCTGTAGTGCACCGTGAGCTTCCCGTCTACAATAGGTTTGCTCCCCTCAGCGATCACACGCCCGCTGAATGGACTCGTGATACTCTGGTAATTGGAAGTTCTATAGTCAGAGACGTGAATCTACCAGCGTCAAGTGTTAGATGTTTACCAGGGGCCAGAATGGGTGACATCGAAGGAAACCTTAGGCTTTTAAAGCAGAGTAGACAGAGGTTCCGCCGAATCGTGATTCACGCAGGCGGTAACGACGCCCGGCGGAGACAATCAGAGGTGCTCAAATTACAAGTAGGTGCGGTGTGTGAATTGGCAAAGACGATGTCAGATACCGTAATATTTTCTGGTCCCCTGCCCAATCGAATCAATGCTGAACTGTACAGCCGCTGTTCAGCATTCAATCGCTGGTTATCTACTTGGTGCCCTCAAAACGATGTAGTCTTTGTTGAAAATTGGAGTACGTTTTGGGGAAAGCCCGGGCTCATACGCAGGGATGGCATCCATCCGACTTCGGAGGGTACATCCCTTTTAGTTCGGAATTTGACCGATAGCCTTAGTCGTCTAAAGTGACCACCCAGGGATGAGCCCCGGGCGCAGAGCAGCAGTGTTAGACGCTCCTCTGTCACTGAGCTCTCGCCCGCTCTGTCACAAATTAAGTATTCAGACTCAAGGTAGATAGACACTGTGTGTCCCTTGTGCAAATACTGTAAAAAAGTCAAACCTCAGAAAAGCTAGTTCAGGCGTCAGACCAAAGAACTTAATAAAAATAACACCCACAAATGATACAAATAAACAAATCAATAAGTTTGTAAAATGTGGACTGTTAAACATTAGGTCAATTTCCTCTAAATCGCTTTTAGTTAATTAATTAATTAATGATTGTAACATAGATCTTCTAGCTCTAACTGAAACTTGGCTTCAACAAGATGATTTTGCCAGACTAAATGAGTCCACTCCACCCACTCATGTTAACTTTCAGACTGCCAGGAGCACAGGCCGAGGTGGTGGTGTGGCAGTGATCTCACACTCAAGCCTACTCTTGAGTCCTAAAATTAATAATGCATTTAGGTCATTTGAAAGCCTCATGCTATCAATCACATGTCCAAATTGGAGAAACCAAAAAGGAGTCCTGTTCGTGGTTCTCTACCGACCTCCTGGTCCCTATTCAGAGTTTTTAACAGAGTTCTCAGACTTTATATCAAACTTGGTGTTAGACTGGGATAAAGTAGTGATAGTTGGAGATTCAATATCCACGTGAACATGAACAATAACTCTCTCAGTAATTCTTTCAACGCCCTGTTAGATAGCATTGGTTTTGCGCAAAATGTAAATAAACCAACTCACAGTCACAAGCACACTCTAGATCAGACATGTCAAACATACGGCCCGCGGGCCGGGTCCGGCCCGTTGGATGATTTAATCCGGCCCGTCATAAATTTCTGAGTATGTCAAAAAAAGAAGCGAGTCACTTGCTCATTTCTATCAAAAGTTATGAATTTTTTTAAATAAATACAAACCAAACGCTCCCTCCGGCCTCTAGAGGTCAGTAAATGTGTAAATCTGGCCCCCCAGACGTTTTAATCTTTGGCCAGCCAAACATTTCTAATTTATATTCAATCATTTCCGATAGACCTATAGCATTTTTATCGCTGGAACTACACGTCCCACAATCCTTTGCAGCGGCTGCCCCTCCCCCACGCTGCTGTGCGCTGCCGGTGCAAGTGCTAGGTCTTTTAGAAGTGCCAACGGGCGTCGCGCACTTTACAGATTTGAGCAGAGGTCCTAACGAGGAAAGAGACGTTTTTGGGAAACACGTGGAAGAAAGAAAGGAGACGGTTTTGTGGACATTAGAGCGGCGCTAAAAGTGGAGCTAATGTGGAGCTAACAACAAGAAAACAAACTTCTGTGATGACAGCTCTGTGAGGAAAACATTGCAAAACCTGGACAGATCATGAGCCACAGGTAAAAACACAGGTCAGAATGTAATAAAGTATGAACATGACTGTGCACACACTAATGGGACTGTGAATACAAACACAATGCACTCATTTGGTTCACCACATGAATAATCTGTCACTAAAATCAGCTTAAACTATAAAAATAGTGAGATCATATTGAGTTTGTGCAGCAACAACCAACAGATCTGTGATCTCAACATTTTATATCAGAAATCATATCACAAGTCCATGTTCTTGTTTCTGCTGCTGCTGCATGAATGTGTCCACAAAGAACTATTACTATAAAGCTATTTATTTCTCATATCTTTTATTGTTTTATATTTTACGTTATGTTCGGCCCGCGACCCAACCTGAGCGTCGAAATTCGGCCCGCGGCCCAAAATGACTTTGACACCCCTGCTCTAGATCTTGTTCTAACATATGGAATGGAGATTAGTGACCTCATTGTCTTCCCTCAAAACCCCATACTGTCAGATCATTTCCTAATCACCTTTCAGTTTGTTCTAAATGATTATCCAACCCCACAAAATAAAGTCATAATGAAAAGGACAATATCGGAAAAATCTATCTCAAAGTTCAAAGAAATAATAGAGCCAATATTCAGGGACATGTCATGTGATCCTGCTGAGAACGGCCTTAGTCCCAGTGTAAGTGATCAATTTGTCGACTTGACCATGAACTCTCTGAAGTCCGCTCTTGATGTTGCAGCTCCGCTAAAGCAGAAGGTCATTAGGCCAAAACGTGCCTCCCCATGGTACAATGAAGAACTGCGTTCACACAAACAAAGAGTTAGAAAATTAGAAAAGACCATTTCGTCGCTCCCATTCGGAGGAATCCCTAAAAGCATGGAAAATCTGCTTACTGTCCTATAAGCAGGCTCTGCGTAAGGCCCAAACCAGATACTATTCAAATTTAATAGAAGTCAACAAAAATAACACTAGATTTCTTTTCAGCACTGTAGCCAGGCTAACAAACTGTCACAGTGCAGTAGAGCCCTCAATCCCAGCTACTCTCAGCTCTAATGATTTTCTTCTATTTTTTTAACGATAAAATAAAAACAATCAGAGATAAATTAGCTGAAACTACTCCCACTATTAGCCCTGAACAAGCCCAAGCTGTAAAACTAGTGTCCCGTATAAATCCATCAGTAACACTAGAAAGGTTCACTGCTGTTGATCAAGCAGAGATAACGTCAGCCATTATGTCGTCTAAAACGTCATCTTGTATTCTAGACCCGATTCCAAGCAGACTCCTCAAAGACATTCTCCCCCCTAATTATAGATTCTATTCTTAATATAATAAAATACCTCACTAAAAAGTGGTTATGTTCCACAGTCCTACAAACATGCAGTCATTAAACCGCTTCTGAAAAAGCCTAATCTTGATCCTGACCAGTTGATAAACTACAGACCTATTTCAAATCAACCCTTTGTCTCTAAAATCCTTGAAAGAGTTGTAGTTAAACAGCTTTGTCGCCATCTACAGGACAATAACTTATTCGAAGTTTTCCAGTCTGGATTCAGATCCCACCATAGCACTGAAAATGCACTAGTTAAAGTTACAAATGATTTTTTATTAGCTGCTGACAATGGACTGGTCTCAATCCTGGTTCTATTGGACCTCAGTGCAGCGTTCGACACAATCGACCACAACATTCTACTGCAGAGGTTAGAATCTGATGTAGGTGTCAGAGGGACAGCCCTCAGCTGGTTTAAATCCTACCTATCGGATAGGTACCAGTTTGTTAATGTAAACCAGAGCTCCTCACCCTGTTCTAAAGTAACCTACGGGGTGCCACAGGGTTCAGTTCTCGGTCCAATTCTGTTTACTCTTTATATGCTGCCGCTAGGTAACATTATCAGAAAGCATAGCATTAACTTCCACTGCTATGCAGATGACACACAGCTGTATTTATCAATGAAACCTGATCAGACCGATCAAGCAGACAGACTTGGTGCTTGTGTGAAGGATATAAAAACCTGGATGACACTTAATTATCTGCTTCTTAACCCTGGTCTTAACGAGGTCATCGTACTAGGCCCTAATCATCTACGAGATGCTTTATCTGAGCAGATAGTCACACTGGACAACGTCAGTGTAGCCTCTAGCTCCACTGTAAGAAACCTTGGAGTCTTATTTGACCAAGAGCTCTCATTCAAAGCACACATAAATCAAGCCTGTAAAACAGCCTATTTCCATCTGCGTAATATAGCCAAAATCAGAAAAATCTTGCCTAAAAGCGATGCTGAAAAACTTATCCATGCCTTTGTAACATCTAGATTAGACTACTGTTACTCCCTGCTTGCAGCGTGCCCTAAAAGCGCCATAAAAAAAAGCTTTCAACTGGTTCAAAATGCAGCAGCAAGATTACTAACAGGAACTAAAAGAAGAGAGCACATTACGCCGGTGCTCGAGTCTCTTCACTGACTCCCTGTCGAGTTTAGAATCAAATTCAAAAATCCTCCTCCTGACTTACAAAGCCATAAATGACCTGGCCCCATCCTACCTCAAAGAGGCTATAGTACCTTATCATCCAAACAGAGCACTTCGCTCTCAAAATGCTGGACTTCTGGTGGTCCCAAGAGTCTCTAAAAGCACAGTAGGAGGTAGAGCATTTAGCTACCAAGCTCCTGTGTTGTGGAATCGGCTTCCTGTCCATTTAAGACCAGGCTTAAAACGTTCCTCTTTGAAATCGCTTATGGTGAGGCCAGTTAGGAAAAGAAATAAAAACCTACAGTTCCCAGCTATGCTGCCCTAGGAGCAAATATACTGGGGGAAGTATGGCAGCTTGAGCACTATCCTCTGTTTCCTACTACTTTTCTATCAAACAATATTTAATATTTAATTTCACTGGCAATTTGTTCATCGCTTTTCCTTCTTTTTTCTCCCACTTCCCCGACGGGAGTGGAGCAGGCACATCGAGGACTTGTGGATCCAGATGCTCCTCATCTGCCTGGAGAAACGGTCTGCCTGGAGAAACGGTCTCTACTCCACATGAACGGTTCTTCATCGGCCTCGAAGAATTTGTTCTCCTCCTGAGTGGGTCTAGCTCCACCGTGTATCTGCAAATTGGCGCCTCCGCATGTCCGTCCGAGGGAGTCGGATCTCTCCTTCACTGTGGAACTCCTACAGGTTTCTACTTTTTCCCAAAGAGGTTTGGTAGTTTTTCCTGGCCGAGAAGGAGGGTCTAAGGACAGGGGAGCTTGGGACATCTGTCTAAGGACACAGGACGCTGGGACATTACCAAGTCCTTATGAACACTGTTTATTTTGTTTTCCACTGTAGCCCCTCGAGGCAACTACTGTTGTGATTTTGGGCGTTACAAAAATAAATTGAATTGAATTGAATTGAATAGCAGGTGTCATGTCTAGAGGCAACCAGGCACCACTCATCACCTGGCCAGTGACATCCCTACAGTGAAGCGTGGTGGTGATGTACGAAACAATTTCAGATTTTTTTTTAGCAATAATATACTTAAACTTTCACTAAATATTCTCTTGAAGCCTTTGGCTTTCAAAATTTATTTGGTAAAACATGTATTTAAAAAGTCTCAATGCACTAGTGACTTTGATTGACTGCTGACTAGATGACTACTAAATCAATAGTTACTTGCTTAATATCATTACATTGCCTTTAAAAGCTAACTAAAGTAATCTGTTTCTCGTGAGAATTCAGACTTCTCTGTGATTGGTTAAATCCAGCTGTCACTCACTCAGAATTTTACAAAAAGTTGATAAGAGAGTTGGTGGGGAAAAGTCTGAGTTTGAGCTGAATTAAACAAAAAACACTGAATCACCACAAATGAATGACAATTTCTCAAAGTAGCAGATTGTCAGTGATGTCAGTGATATGCCAGGTGTTGTCACCAACATTTAAAATAAAAAAAACACCAGTGTAGAAAACAAAAGATTAAAAAAATTAGGCAGGACTGGTTAAATCGCACAGCTGTCTCTCCGCAGATTTTGCCTTTTAAAAATATACGTTTCACCTGCAAAATCCTAAAAAACTACGAGCAAGACGGTGTGAGAGATGACTAATCTGAGGAAGACCTTCAATTCAGTTCAATTAAATTTATTTTTGTAACGCCCAAAATCACAACAGCAGTAGCCTCGAAGGGCGACAATGAAAACAGATTAAAACATGTTCATAGGAATTTAGCATCTCCTGTCCTTGGACTAATATCCCAAAATCCCTTGTCCTTAGACCCTTCTTCTCATTAAGGAAAACTACAAAATCTCTTTGGGATAAAGTTGAAATCTCAAGGAGTTTTACAGTGAAGGGGAGATCAGACTCCCTTAGACAGGCAGGCGGACATCTGCCTCGAAGAAGAGCCATTCATCTGGATTAGACTGTTTCTCCAGGCAGTTTAGGAGCATCTGGATACACAAGTTGGAGGATCGTGCGAGAAAGAACTGAATTGACTCCTGCCTGGCCGTGGTGAAGATTGTTGTGGTGCTGCTGCTGAGTCCTTCGCTGGAGGCGGTGGAGGTGATCGTGGAGCAGCTGGAGTTGAATCCTTTACTAAAGGTGGTGGAGCGGCTGTTAATGAATCCTTTGGTGGAGGCTGTGGTTGTGGTGCTGCTGATGTTGAATCATTGGCTCGGTCTCTGGCTGATGGAGCAGACATTTTTCTGTCATGCCTCTCTTCTCTAACTATCTGCTCAGAACCCTGTCCAGGCTCATTCTGATGCCTCAGAGTATGGAGCAGGTTCTCTGTCAGCACCCTCACTCCACCTCTGCATAGGTGTGGGCCATATCTCTTAAACAGGTACTCTTGTTTCCAGAATAGATAGTTCTCAATATAGTGCAATACTCTAGGTGCACACTCTTTGGACAGCCATGTGTTTATCTGAAGCAGCTGGCTAAACTTGTTTATCTTCCTGTCGATGTTTGGAAGAGGTTCACTTATGAATGTTTTGATTTCCATTTTATCAAGCACGTGGGAAAACTCCAAGAAGTCTCTTTTCAAAACTTCAGTATGTTCCCGGGTATGTCCACTGCACCCCACGTGCACAATCGACTGTTTAACTCCTTGATGTGTGGTCAAAACATTAGAAATGCGTGATGTAATCTCAGTGATTGTGGCGCTGGCAAAAGAATATGTTTTAATTTTGTCATGCATCGCGTGACTTATCGTGACTTTTTTGTTAATTTACTAAAAATCTTTTGTAAGCTTTATTTTAGGTGACGTTACATTATCTTTGTATCGCTTGGACTAAGTACTGAGTTTGTTCCAAGATACAGCCTGGTCTTCAGACAATTTTGAGAACGAGACGGAGTCAGTCCAGTTTAGGTTGAAAGTAGCTGTTTTTCTTGTAAAAAATGTGGACTTCTTACCACTAGATGACACCGGAATTGTATCGTGCAGTCATTTTTCAGATTCCAAAGTGAATACCCGTGCTTGTAGCTCATGAATTTCTTGCTGATATTTCCGACATCGTTCACAAGTCTGTTTTCCATCTTCTCCCGGATTTCGCTGGCTCGTCAGATTTGTTGTTAAAAACTCTAAAAATGTTCTTAAAATCCTTGGTTTACTTAAAAAAGTAATTATTAAAAATGGTTGGAAGACAAAAACTGATTAAAAAGCAAAAATAAATAAGGAAAGCAGCTATAGCAAGCAGGAAAGAAGGAAGTAAAAATGATAGCCGGTTAGTGGTTTGCCTCCTGGCTGCCACAATTTATCCAACAATTAACATTTCCTTGTGAATAATGAGTACTTTGTACTTCCACACACATTTTCCCACTCTTCATCTGTCAAAAAAAGATTAGGGTAAGAGAATGGTCCCAACAAAAAACTGAAATTCTAAGTAGGGATGTCTTAATTTGAGTCACGATTATCATGAGAAATATCACAATCACACGCTGGTCTCTCCGTCCGACACGTGTGCACACTGCCGTGACTCGTGTTGCACCTGGAGGCATTTCTGACATTTCAGATTCCAAAAACCCCACGAATAGCCTATCGTGGCCATACATAATCCCGATAATTTAAAAAACGGTTAATCTTGACATCCCTAATTCTAAGTCAAATGTTTGAAACTATAACATGTTTTGCTTTGCCCAGATTTCTCTATATACTCTAAACTATTCCCCACCGGCCTTTTTAAAACATTTGACACCTACAACTACAGTGTCTTGACTTAAAATTAACTGTGATATAATGAGTTGACTGTAATGACTCCAGGCTCAAGGTCTTTCAGAAACATCAGTTTTTGCAAGTTAAAATGTAGCCTGTGTTTTGGGTACAGTTTACACTTTAAGAGAAATACTTTCAGTGGTTGTGGCGCTCCCTCTTGTGATCACATACAGGCACTGTATTGAGTTTGTATGGGGTTTGTTCCGTGTAAAAGCTGCTCACCCATTGTTTAGACCTCTACAAATATGTTCTGAAATTCATTGTACTCTTGGATTATATTAAAATTCAGATTTGAGTATTTTCAGTCAATCACATTTGCAATATTTGAGACTCATCAGTTTGTCTGTTGTGTTCTGCAGGTTCTTGATTGTCCTGGGCTGTCTCATCCTGGCTGTACTCACCACGTTTAAGGAGCATGAGAAGGTGTCTGCACACTGGCTGGTGGTTCTGGTGAGACATACTACCAATAATACAGCTTTTACTACTGTCATTACTACTGGGTACTTGACGTTTGAGGGTGTAAACGCCTTTGGCATCTCCAGTCACTTCGCAGCACACAGTGCTGGACATGGTCTCGTCCTAAAAGGATGTTTTTCTACAATTACAATTGGGACTTCCAGGTATGCTGACATTTGCCTTTAAAATCTTCGTTTCACCCACAAAAAACCCCCCAAAAACGAGGGGAAAGGCACTTTGAGAGATGAGTAAACACAAAAAAAAATTCAGGAGCTAAACAATCAAGCCTGACAGACTGTAACCTCGGCGGAAATGCGGTTTCTTAATCACCATGAAAATGAGCACATCATGAAGGCTGCAAAAGTTTAAGGAGACCTCCAGTACAAAGGCAAGTAGGTGTTTCTCACACAAGACATACCATTGGAAATCTGTCAGCAACGAGCAAAGTTTCGCCATGTCTGTGAGAAAATGATTTATTGATCTATCTGTTTTGCGCATCTGACTTTATTGATTCTTCCAAAGCATATTGTGGTTATCAGGATGCTAAACAGAAACTTAACTCTTTAAATAACTTTCTTTTTGCTCATTTTAGTTTGTATTGTCAAAAGAATAATCGGTTGTCACAGTGACGATAAGGTCACCATATTTCAGATGGTATTTACATACATGCTTTATACATTTGATTTGTTGATTTGACACATAGTTGTGTGCTCCATGTTGGCTATCTGTTTTGTACATACAGTACTTGTACACTCTGTCTAATTACACCTATACTTGCGGTACGAGCCACCACAAAGAGCACACTCTAATCCGCCCACCTACATCCCCCCTCCCCACAAACAGTACCAACTTTATGCTACTTCATTCAACATTTTCATGACCACATGGTTCGTGATAGTTATGTCCCTGTTGGCTTTTAAGTTCAGTGTGATGTGGAGAATAAGTGTGCCAAATTTCAACTGTTTACAACATACATTACAAGTACATTTATTCATCCCATTCAAAACGTTTGTAAACAAAAATGCATGTTAGTCAATGACAACTTGTCAGGTTGCCACAATAATATGCTTGCAGATAGAGGTATGCCATCACTGACTTTATTGATCAGAATGGTAAGAATGTGCCAAATTTGATTTGTTTACATCAAAGTACATTTGTGTGTGTCTGTGTCTGGTCCGTATGGTCCGTAGAGGGGAGTGGCTCAAATAGTCCGTGTCCAGGGTGAGAAGGGTCAGCTGTGACCTGCTCATCCCGGAGCCCTGGAGACGTGCAGGTCCTGCAGAGATGGCAGTCGCACTGCCGATCACCTTCTCAGAAGAACGCACAATACGCTGTAGTCTGTTTGTCCCTGGCTGTGGCCCCAGCGTACCACACGGTGATGGAGGAGGTGAGAATGGACTTGATGGCCGTGTAAAACTGCTCCATAATCTGCACTCGTTGCTTGGCTTTCCTCAGCTGACGCAGGAAGTACCCCCTCTTCTGGGCCTTCTTGATGAGGGAACTGATGGTGGGCTCCCACTTGAGGTCCTGGGTGATGGTGGTGCCTAGGAAGCGGAAGGAGTCCATGGTGGTGATGGGGGAGCCTGTCATGGTGAGGGGGGCTGGGGGGCTGTGACTTTCCTTAAGTGGTGTCGTCCGCAAACTTGATTAGTTTTATGGAGTCGTGGCTGGTGGTGCAGCAGTTTGTGTACAGGGAGAAGAGCATAGGAGAAAGTACAGAGTCCTGTGGAGTGCTGAGTGTCTGAGACATTCTTCCCCAGCCGCACGCACTGCCTCCGATCCGTCAGTAAGTCAGTGATCCACCTGCAGGTGGAGTCAGGCGTTGAGCTTGGATAGCTTGTCCTGGAGGAGAGCAGAGAGGATGATGTTGAATGCAGAGCTGAAGTCCACAAACAGGATCATGGCATAGGTCCCCCGGGAGTCCAGATGCTGCAAGATGAAGTGGAGTGCCAGTTTTATGGCGCCGTCTACACACCTGTTGGCTCTGTAGACGAATTGCATGGGGTCCAGCAGGGAGGAGGTGAAGGACTTGAGGTGGTGCAAGACCAGGCATTAAAATTACTTCATGACTACAGACGTCAGCGCCACAGGCCTGTAGTCATGAAGTCCAGTGATCCGGGGCTTCTTGGGGACAGGGACATTGATGGACGACTTGAAGCAGGCTGGGACGTGACCCTGCCGTTAGACTCATGAACAATTCTTAACACCTGTCACTTTAACTATACTTTAATCAACAACCACACACTGCACTGTTAGCTTTCTGCACTAACTGCAAATTTTGTGTACCTACGAAGTCTATTTTTATTTTATAGTAAATTTAATTTGTTTTTCTTTAATGCATGCCTTATTTGATATCTTTCTTTTACTATTGTTCATTGTTGTATGTTGCACCGAATCCCCAAAGCTAGTTCCTAGCCTGTGAATTTTGCTCACTGGCATTAAACAATTTCTGATTCTGACTTGTAACTTTTATGATGCCATTGGGTTGCTGGTATTGATTTTACTCTTATTAATTTACTAACGCTACGAAATGATCTGGTTGAGCACAGCACATAAACACAAGAACTACAGAGACATGAATCAGAAGAAAATATTAAATGAAGAACAAAAGGGTTGATGCCCAAAACCTGATTGCATAAAGGATCATCAAACTGAGTGACGGCATGAAGGCCCCCCCGAACGTTTCGCAGTCTACTCCTGGTACCAATCCTCTCAAAGAACTGGTTATACTACTACTTACAACCTTATATTGTATCCTCAAACCCAACTCCCACATTTATCACTCCGATGAGTGCATGTAATTAGACACAAAGTGTATGTACAACACAGATAACCAACATCGAACATAGTCAGATGCCCAAAACAATCATTACTCTTCAAAACAATAAAAATGTCTCATGTGACCATAACTTGAATTCACATACCCAATGTTTGTGGATGGATCCATTTCTTGGTGCAGTTCAGTTCTTTGTGTTCTGTATTTTTCTGAAGAGCATTTCTGCCTCTGCTGGTGTTTTGAGCACATTGTGTTTACCATCAAAATTCACCAGAAGAGTTGCCAGATACGAGAAGCTTTAGTTGTTTCCTCCTGAGATTTGATCAATCACCCACCCCTCCCCCTGCACAGCTGCGTGCTCTCACCTCCACAGCTGGACAATGGCCCACAACCCATTCCTCTTCACACCTCTGCTTCAGCCTTTCAGCTCACCACTCAACCTGGACTCACCCATCCCCCCAGCACACAGTCCCAACCACTTGCTGTCACAGCAGCACAGGTGAGGAGAGAGCTGAAGAGGATTAAAACAAGGAAGGCAGCAGGACCAGACGGCATCAGCTCCAGGCTCATTAAATCCTGCGCAGATGAACTGTGTGGAGTTATGGAGCATGTCTTCAACATGAGCCTGGAAGACCTCCTGTGTGGTACCAGTGCCCAAGACACCGTGCACCAAAGACCTGAACAGCTTCAGGCCAGTGGCTCTCACGTCTCATCTGATGAAGACACTGGAGTTTGCATACCGGCCTGGCATCGGAGTGGAGGACGCCGTCATCTCCCTGCTGCACCGCTCTCTCTCTCACCTGGAGAAGCCTCGCAGCGCTGTGAGGATCGTATTTTTTTTTTATCTCTCCAGCGCCTTCACCACCATCCAGCCGCTGCTCCTGAGGGACAAGCTGGAGATGGCTGGTGTGGACTAGGACCTGGCGGAGTGGATCCTGGACTACCTCACAAAACAGACCCCAGCTTGTGAGAGCACTGTGTGTCTGACACTCGGACCTGCAGTGTGGGGGCACCCCACGGCACTGTCCTCGTACCCTTTCTCTTCACCCTCTACACTGCAGACCTCAGACGCGACACGGACAGCTGTGTCCTGCAGAAGTTCTCTGATGACTCTGCCATCGTCGGACTTATCACGGGCAACGACGATTCAGAGTGCAGAGGACTCGCGCAGGACTTTGTTGACTGGTGTCAGCAGAACCACCTCCTCATTAACGCGGGGAAGACCAAGGAGATGGTGGTGGACTTCCGCAGACGCCACTCTGCTTCCCCCCTCACCAGTGAACATCCAGGGAAGAGACATTGAGAGAGTGGACTCATACAAGTACCTGGGTGTTCATCTGAACCACAAACTGGACTGGACTCATCACACAGACTCACTGTACAGTAAGAGCCAGAGTCGACTCTCCCTCCTGAGGAGACTTCGGTCCTTCTATGACTCGGTGGTGGCATCAGCCCTCCTGTACGGTGTGATCTGCTGGAGCAGCAGCATCACAGAGAGGGAGAGGAAGAAGCTGGACAAAGTCATCAAGAAGTCCAGCTCCGTCCTGGGCTGTGCCCTGGACTCGGTGCAGGAGGTGGGGGACAGAAGGGTCCTGGCTAAACTCACGTCTATGCCGGACCATGAGGCTCACCCCCTGCAGGGCACTCTGTCCGCTCTGGAGAGCAGCTTCAGTGACAGACTGATCCACCCTTGCTGTGTGAATGAGAGGTTTCGCAGGTCTTTCCTTCATGCTGCTGTCAGACTTTACAACAAACACTGTTAGTCCTGAACGTGTCATTCAGCTTTCATAATCATATGCAATACTGTTATACTCCTGCAATACTGTTATACTCCTGCAGTACTGTTACACTCCTGTGCAATACTGTGTCACAATGTCAATCATCCCTCGTGCAACATTTTCTGTCCATATGACAGCTGTAAATAAGAGTGTTATTACTATTAAGATTATAAGAGCTTTCTTTTTTCTAAGTTATCTGTTTTTCTAAGAGTTTTTTATAAGCGTTTTCTTTTTCTAAGTTATCTCTTATTATTATACTGTGCATAATCTGCTTCTGTACCCTTTGTTGCAACCCTGGAATTTCCCCATTGTGGGACAAATAAAGGTTATCTTATCTTATCTTATCTTAATGCTTTAAGTCGTCTGATTCTCTGCATGTTTTTCCCAGGAAACGGGGGGCCATCTTCATTTTTGGGTCAGAGTTTGCACTGAGGATATGGGCCGCAGGCTGCTGCTGTCGCTACAAAGGATGGAGAGGAAGACTCAAGTTTGCACGGAAACCCCTATGTATACTAGGTATGTCAACCAGAGGCTGGATCAGAACTGAACCAGTATTTAACCAGGACTTAATAAAGATGGCGAGCATGACAAAACAAGTTATGAACCAGGACTTAACCAGGGCCTAAGCAGAAGTGAACCAGAATTTAATTAGACTAAACCAGAAGTAAAGACTAAAGCTGTAGTTCAGCTAGACTTAACTTGGACAAAACAAGAACTATAATAGGACTGAAGAAGAATCTAGAACAAAATCCTTAATAAATGTGGACTCGATCAGGACTAAAGAGTTTTCTCACTGATATGGCCCAAAAGGTGGCACCAGGGCCAGATATTTTGAGAATTTTAAATTAAACTTGTCCTGTACAGGGAAAACCAGATGGAATTACCAGACTCAAACATGCAAAATAATCCAATACCACATTGAAACATTGCAATGCAATAGTGGCAATAGTAGGGGTTAGTGTTCAAGTTCGACAAACTGTGACCCTCTTAAAAAAATGTATGAACACAACTACCTTTAAACTCTTTGCAGCAGTCCACGTGTATCACTCACTTATCTAATGCATCCTGAGCATCTTAATTATCCACCGCAATGAGTTAATAAGTGCTATTCACTACTTTCAGAGGCCCGAGCAGAGTTTACCATCACAGTAAAGCTAACAAACATTAGCAGGCTAACTGTACACTTTGAGAATAAAACGCTCTACAATTGGATGCAGATAACACACAGCTGTCTCATTCTGACCCTAAGAGTTGCTTTTACAATATAGCTGTACTGGGGCTAAACAGATTATTATAATCTTTTTTACAGGAAAATAGCCATTAACACTAGAACTCCCAAGGCCGTCAATTTGACGGTTTTCAGAATTGTTTGTCTAATTACTCTGGTTACGTTGCTCTTTCAGATTCATGGCCTCTTGACTTTTTCTTTACCTTTGTCGATATTACCACCATATTGCAATTAAAGTAATTTTTTCCCGCGGATTACATGCCGCGCGAGCGTTGCGTCACATTTAGTGTCTCTTACAGCAAAGCTAAAGGTAAAATGGATTTGAAGCGATTATCCGTACAAGAGGCCCTGGCAATGCTTCAAAACATTGATGAGGTTTCATTCGGGAGGACTCGTGGGTTTTGGGCAGCTCAGCCGAACCAGGAAGCTATTCGGAGACGAAGAACTTTGTCCCTCGCTTCAGCTGCACGTGAGCAGCCTTTGTGCGAAACTTAAAGAAACTAAAGAAATCAATAAAAGGAGCGGATGCAGACGGGTAACTGGCCCTTTTTATTCCGTAAACACAGTGCGCTATGTGTGACGTGTTCTTTTGTGCGCATGCGGGCCACATCTAGATGAGCTCTATTTACACCAGACACAAATGGCAATTGCTTTTTTTTTGTAATGTGAACAACCACATAAAAAAAATCTGATTTAAAAAAATTACGATTTGGGTATCATACCCTGCACTGTGAACGTAGCCTTATTGTCTACCGAGGTAGGAATTAATCTTCGGCTTACCACATGAAAAACGACACAAGACATAAATAAAAGCAGTAGTAGCCCTTATGAAAAGAAATGCATCATAAAACAGCAGTTCATTTCACATGTTTCTCACATGTTCCAACTCCCACTGCATTTACAATGTCAAGGGGACAAAATATATATATTTTAAACAGATGTTGTTGCCAGTGGAACACTATAGCGCCTCCCAGAGTGCAGAAGCGCACTATGTTCTTAGGTTTATTCAGTGTCCTCTCCATGTAGAGCAGGTTCCTGTGTTTGAGGTCTCCCCACAATCTTGGTGCCCAACAAGACAATTTTTTTATGTGTTGTTCTGCAGGTCATGTGATCGTGCCATGCAGTTACATGAAAAGTTAGCACACTCCACACTGTGGACTTGTACACAGATTCTATAATTTGTGAACTGACCTCAATGCTACTGAGCTTTCTTAGAAGGTTCAGTCTCAGAGATTTTTTTTTACACACTCGCAGCACTCAGCCTGTGAAACCTGTCACTGTTATTTTTCTGAGAAATTTGTTCTTTGATACTAGGATTGCATAATGTGTATGGAAAGTTAAAATATGTACTCTAGATTCGACTTTTTTAATTTTGAATGAATACAGATCCAAAATCACTGAGGCCATATATTCAATTATTTTTGGTAACGCCCCAAATCACAAAAGCAGTAGCCTCAAAGGGCAACAGTGAAATAGAGAAGCAGAGAAGCCCCAGCATCCCCTGTCCTTAGACCCTCCTTTTCAGCAACGAAAAACTACAAAACCCTTTGGGGAAAAATTAGAAACCTCTGGGAGAATCAGAAAGGGTTTATTGCCATTGTCAATTAACAAAATTCACAAACATAGGAACTTGTCTCGGTATCAAGGTGCAACATAAAACACTGATCAATAATAAAAACAACATATATTCAATCCAAAGGGCATGCTTTTAAGAAACAATTACAATTACTATAGTTTGAAATAAAAATAGGCATTACTATGTACACAAGAGTTAGTTAAATTTAAAGTTGTGAGTGCAGAAAGTGACAGTGCAGTGAGTGATTGAATAGTTGCAGTTAAAGTGGCAGGTGTTTAGAAGTGTTCATGAGTCCAACGGCAGAGGGAAAGAAACTATTCTTGTGGCGGGAGGTTCTGGTCCGGATGGACCGTAGCCTCCTGCCTGAGGGGAGTGGTTCAAATAGACCATGTCCAGGGTGAGAAGGGTCAGCTGTGATCCGACCTGCTCGTCCCAGAGCCCTGGAGACGTACAGGTCGTGCAGAGATGGAAGTCTGCAGCCGATAACCTTCTCAGCAGAGCGCACAATACGCTGTAGTCTGTTTGTCCCTGGCTGTGGCTCCAATGTACCACACGGTGATGGAGGAGGTGAGGATGGACTCAATGATTTCTTCTTCTTCTTGGTTCTGTTTCCCTTTTGTCCCTTTTGTCCTGCTTTTTGGTTCTCATGACAAAAGCAGGAAGCAGGACAAAAGGGACAAAAAGGGAAACAGAACCAAGAAGAAGGGGTGTCTCTATCCCTTATGTCAGAAAAACTGCAACAAATTTTTAGACAACACGAGTCCCTATTTATTTCAAACCAGGCAACGCGTTAAGACAAAAACTGGTTCACCCTAAGGACAAGATGCCTACACAGAAACAGAGCAATGTAGTGTATTATATCCAATGCAGTGAAGAAAGTTGTAAAGAGCGTTGCATAGGGGAGACTAAACAGCCACTTCACAAGAGGCTTTATCAACACAGAAGACACGCGGGTTCAGGACCCCAAAGCGCTGTACATCTTCATCTCAAAGCCACAAACCACTCTATTGAAGACAGTGAGGTGGAGATTCTGAGCAGGGAGAAAAGATGGTTTGAAAGAGGAGTTAAGGAGGCCATCTTTGTTAAAAAAAGAGAATCCTTCCTTAAATCGTAATGGTGGTTTAAGATTCAACCTTCCAGTTGTTTATAATGGGCCGCTGAAAACCCTGGAGACACCCGGGACATTCGGATGCTAAATAGGTACTCAAGGTGAGGCAGGGAACAATAGAACAATAGGCCCATCCCAGTTAAGTTCCAATGGGCCGTTAGCAGGAGGTCCCGCCCTGTGGGCAGGGCTCTCACAGAGTAGGATATAAACAGGAGTTCTCAGACTTGTTTCTCTGATTGAGAATGACTCTTGGATGAGAGTCGAAACGTTTCGTTTTTTCTAAAACTGAGTCCAGATGACTACACCTGAATCTTTTTCTACGATGGAACACTCCTGGACGAATGAGGGATTACACCGACTCTGTTCCTAACTGTTAAATGAAGAGACTGTGTCGGCCTCTTTAACTTTAACCCTTTATTTTAATGTATTTATCTTAAATGAACAAAATAAACAAACAGAACATGACCAGAGAGAAAAACACCAATCAAAAATATGAACAAACATCAACTACACATTTAAACAAGTATAAAAACAGTCCCAACAAGTCCAGAGTCGATCAAATTTGTCCTTTTCTAAATTAAGGTTGAATGTTATTTTTTCCATTTGTCTAATTTATTATGTCGGGGGGGGGGGGGGTTTGCATCCATTTCTTTGTTATGGCCTTTTTTCCTGCCGCCAAAAGCACATTCCAAAGGTGTCCGGTCACTGTTTCCATGGAAGGAGTTTTTTTCATTATCAGGCCTTGTGGTTTATCAGCTGCTGGTCTTGGTTTGCCCAGGCGATGTGCTCTTTCTATTGTGATGGGGGGGGGACCTCAACTCCATAGTCTGAGATGATCTCAGGTATAATCTTCTCCAGAAAACGTGGGTCTACATGATCTGGACTTCAAATCCAGGATCTTATTTTTCATATTATTATTCTCCGACTGCAGCGTCATCACCTTGGCCTGCAGCGCCTCCATCTCTGCCTTTATTGTCTGCAAATTATCCGTATTGTCAGAAAAAATGCTGCTTAGCTTCATCCATGTGTGCTCCACTTATTCCCCCCTTGCTTTCAGCTCCGTGGCTACGGCAGCAATTATTCCCGCTCTAAGAGTCGCCATATCATGCTGCATTCGTATTTCACAAATCATGAGCACTAACTGAGGCCCAAAGGCACTGGGATAGGCTCCAGTCACCCGCGACCCCTAACGGGAACAAGTGGTGGAAAATGAATGAATGAATGAGCGCTAACTGATGATTCGTGATATTCTCTCCCCCTTCCGATGTAAAGAAGCTGTGAAAATCTTTATCTGGGCTGGTGGGACCCCGTTTCTCCGACGGGAAAGTACTTCAGGCCTCAGCCCTGCTAGCCATGTTAGCCTAGTTAGCCTTGTTAGCCTGTACTGGTTCCTTGATGTAAAGCGCTTTGAGTGCCTTGAAGGTAGAAAAGTGCTATATATAAATGCGACCATTTGTAAGGTGGACTGTTTTCCAATGGAGCCGTGGACCGTCAGCTTTGATTGTTTAGGTCCCTTAGTGTTACCAGATGTGTGCCTTCCTTGTTTACTCATCTCTTGTTCTTCCTCTTTGGGATTGGTGGGTCAAACGATGATTTTAAAGCCAATTTCCATAGCAGCAGAAGCAGGTAGCTCAACACGTTACCATACCGGAAGTCCAACTTTCACCCTTTAACATGGACAGGGAGCTGATTCTATAACACAGAAGCTTGGTAGCTAAACACTCTACCTCCTACTTTGCTTTTCTTGACACTTGGGATCACTAAAGTCCAGCAATCTCAGAGCAATGTGCTCTGTTTGGATGATATGATGCTATAGCATCTTTGAGGTAGGATGGGGCCATGTCATTTATGGCTCAAGTTAGGAGGACATTTTTTATTATATCATAATAATATAATAAAATTATATTATTATGATATAATATAATTTTATTATATCATAATAATTAAGGCTATTCAACTTAATTTTCCAGAGGGACAGATTGTTCGGCGGGCCAAGGCCTCTGGGCTTGAGGTGAACAACAACAACACTGTTACTAAATTATGGGTCAGACAAAATATCCAAATTTTGTTAATAAAATAACTACTGATAGATTAGTGTTAGACATAGAAAATGCTTCAGCAACATTGCTTTGAAAAATTGCCCCATCAAGGACTGAACCAGAATTAAACTAGAACTTGACTAGTACCAATCAGGTCTTAAACAGGACTAATCCAGAAACAAACTGGGTCTAAAGCATAATTGACCACGAACTAAACCATTAACAAACCAGGTCTAAACTAGTGCTAAATCAGAATTAAACCAGTAAACAATATATGTTTTTAAAAAAATATTTGAAAGATGGGTCTGGGTCGGATTAAATCGCTTGGAGGGCAAGAGACTCAAGCACCAGCGTAATATGCTCTATGTTTTGAACCAGTTTAAAGCTTTTTATAGAGCTTTTAGGACACGCTGCAGGCAGGGAGTTAGAGTAGTCTTATCTAGATGTAATAAATACAGGTACACATAATCTCATTTTAACCAGATTTGTCTGATTATAGCTATATTACAGATGCAGATGAAAGTAGGCTGTTTTACAGGCTTGATTTATATGTGCTTTGAAGAAGAGCTCTTGGTCAAATAAGACTCAAGTCTCTTACAGTACAACTGGAGGCTACACTGACATTGTCCAGTGCTGCTAATCTGCTTGCTACGCAGATTATGTTATATTATATTTGACCAAACAATTGAACAAAGCAATGACCACTTGACACCTCTGACTGAAATCTTCATTAAAGTATGTCGGTGTAAATCCCTCATTCGTCCAGGAGTGTTCCATTGTAGAAAAAAATATTCAGTTGTAGTCATCTGGACTCTGTTTTAGAAAAAACGCTACGTTTCGACTCTCGTCCAAGAGACATTCTCAATCAGTGAAACAAGTCTGAGAACTCCTGTTTATATCCTACTCTGTGAAAGCCCTGCCCACAGGGCGGGACCTCCTGATTATGGCCCATTTAAACTTAATTGGGATGGGCCTATTTTTCCCTGACTTTTGGCTCCCTCACCCTGAGTGCCTGTTTAGCATCAGAATGCCTCGGGTGTCTCCAGGGTTTCAGCAAACCATTATAAACAACTGGAAGGTTGAATCTTAAACCTCCATTAAGATTTAAGGAAGGACTCTCTTTTTTAACAAAGATTGCCTCCTTAACTCCTCTTTCAAACCATCTTTTATCCCTGCTCAGAATCTCCAACTCACTGTCATAGAGTGGTTTGTGGCTTTGAGATGAAGATGTACAGCGCTTTGGGGTCCTGAACTTGCGTGTCTTCTGTGTTGATAAAGCCTCTTGTGAAGTGGCTGTTTAGTCTCCCCTATCTTACGCTCTTTACAACTTTCTTCACTGCATTGGATAGAATACACTACATTGCTCTGTTTTTGTGTAGGCATCTTGTCGTTAGGGTGAACCACTTTTTGTCTTAACGTGTTGCCTGGTTTGAAATAAACAGGGATTTCGTGTTGTCTAAAAATTCTTTGCAGTTTTTTTTTTTTTTCTTCTGACAGTCCCGAGACATAAGGGATAGAGAGACACCCTTTCTTCTTGGTTCTGTTTCCCTTTTGTCCTGCTTTTTGGTTCTCTTCACTTTGTTCAGAGCCCAAGTTGGGTATCCACAGGCTGAGAGAGCATTCTGGACGTGTTTTCCCTCTTTCCTCTTGCCCTCTGAGCTGGTGGGCACCTCTTGTACTCTGTGTTGTCGTGTTCTGATCACTCCCAGCTTGTGCTGTAGTGGGTGGTTAGAACCAAAGAGCAGGTACTGATCTGTGTTTGTAGGTTTCATATATACTTCTGTATGTGTATACTTACACATACATACATACACACACACACACACACACGTATATGAACTAGGAAAAACTAAAGTTTTTACACTTTTGTTTTTCCTAGTTCACAAAATCTAGGACTAATCGTACACCCAGACTCTGACCCTTCGGCCTGTTCTTGCATATTCTTGTGTATGTGTTCAGACATTTTTGTGCTGATCGCGTCAGTGCCCGTGGTGGCGGTCCGGAACCAGGGCAACGTTCTGGCAACGTCCCTCCGGAGTCTGCGCTTTCTTCAGATCCTGCGCATGCTCAGAATGGACCGGCGGGGAGGCACATGGAAATTGCTGGGCTCGGCCATCTACGCACACAGCAAGGTACCACAGGAAACTAAACAAGGACAACCAGGAATAAAAAAATATGAAATAAACGAGGACTAAACATGGACTATAAAGGCTATCAAAAGAGAAACCTTAACTAAACAGGGCTAAAATACTTGGACTAAATCATTCAGACACAGGGTTATATGAGGACTAAATTAGGACAACATAAAAGCTAAACTGGGACAATGATTTTACTGCTCAAAATTACCTTGAAAAACATGCATTCTTATGATAGATTGCTTAATTCGTCCCCATAGGGAAATTGATTTGCAAGTCTACCATGATAGATAAAAACAAAACAATCATAAAAGACACAATATAAAACACAATTAAATCGACTCAACAGGGAACTTGGTGGTGGTGCTCTGATTGTTGTTTAAGTATTTCACTGCAGAGGGATAAAAGAGGAATTTGTCCTGTTTTCTGTTACCGGAGGTATTCAGATGGCATGGGGTAAAGGAGTAATTAAGTTGATGTCTTGGTCGGAAAAATAATCCCTGTACCACTCTGTGGACATAGATCTGCTCCAGGCTCTAACACTAATGTCTTAACAGTTTACCAGCGGTCGTCAATGATCTCCTAAGGAGGTTTTTCTGGGCCTCTGTGGCATTTCTATATCAACAAATGCAACAGAAGGTTAGGACACTTTCAATAAAGCCTTAATAAAACACAAGTGGACAAGAAAGATAACCGCTTCAGTGGGTAGATCAAGTGAAAACCTTATAACATTAAAACATTTGCATTTGCATTCAAATACACCAATTTCTTGATAACGTAAAGCCTCTGTTGGCAAGTACTTAAATTAAGGGATTGTTTCAATCTCTTTTCCGTAAATGACGGTCGAGATGGAAGCCTGACTCGTCCTTCGGACGGCTTTACTTGGAGCCTAGCATGGGGTATAGTCTTTTGGCTCTGATTGTTTTGGATTTTTTTTTACTTATGACTTCCACAAGGAGGGAACCCTGTGGTGTTGCTGAGAGATTAAAAATGTCGGTGAAAACTGGTGCGAAATGATGGGCACACATTTTCAAGACTTTACAAGTGATATACTAGGGTTACTGATTGAAGTTGAGTTCTGATAATGAGACCTCTGAGCTTGTGATGGTGAGGACAAATTATTTAGGTAGAGTAGCATAGGTATCAGCCTCTGTTCAATTTTAGGTTGACTGCTTAGCTCAAACCTGCAGAAAGAGTCCATGCAGAAATGAATGTAGTCTGACACCACAGTGACTTGTTCAACAATGTTAGGGAAGTCAAAGACCTCCCATGCTGTACAGTACATTGAAATTATCAATGTAAGGTCATTATGCTGTCATTATTCCACACCTAGAAAGTTTTAATGTGTGGCTTCTCCCTCTTTAACAGCCTCTATATTTGGGGCACAGGCACACCACATTGTGGTTGGATGCCCCTGGTGGTGGAAGCACAATGGCGTGTGGAGTAGGTGTTTTTAACATTTCTGAAACACATATCAAGTGTCTTGCTTTTCTGTGTGGGACTGTTGGCATATTGATAGTAGGTGCGAAGAGTTTTTTGACTGGGCAGTTGTTAAAATCAACCATAAAGAATGTTGGGACATCTGGAGAGAGAGCCTAATGTTTAAATAGTGTAAATGATTTTGGTTGCTTTAGGATGTATGTAGACCATGGAGCTAAAAATATGGGTAAGCTCCTCCAGGAAGATAGAAAGGCTGAAGGGACAGCACAGCAGCCCTCAACAGTGTTCTCTCACCACAACTGATTGACACCACTCATCATGAATAAGAAGACAGACACCACTCCACAAGCCTTTCCAGGGATCGGGGTTGCGATCCGTTCTGTAAACCGGAAGGCTTCACCTCTATGAAGAATTTTGTGTGCCAAATTTAAATGATTAAATGCACAATTACTAATTATTTATGTTTTGTCAAATTTTTACAAGGAATGCATTAAATGTACTATTATTTAATGTAGTAAATTAATTTAATGGTCAATGAATTCATTAAATGTGTCAAAAAATAATTTAAAGAAACATTTAAAGCCTGGACCGAGCCAGAGTTCACTTTGATTCACTGCCCACATCCACTGTTTGAAACAACACAAATTATGCTCCAGCGTGAACAAATCGAGTCACTGATCTTAGACTTTGTGGGCTTTGTCTGCGAAAGTTCCTCACCAGGTGATGGAGAGGTTGAGAGCACTTTCATGTTGTCAGGTTAATGCATGATTCAGGCTGCTTCCCTCTCTACAACTCTCTAGCTACGACAGGCCAGTACTGATGTGACAAGAGAGCTGTTTCTGAGGGACTTAGGCAGAAATGCGTCTGATCCTTAAAAGCATAAAGAGCTGTAGGAACAGTTTAGAGTCCATAAAGATGTTCTCCAAAGCCCAAGCTTTTGAGCTGTGAATACCTACGTAGATACAATAGCCCGAGGGTATCGCGGCATGGATCACATGGATTACAAGTTTAAAGCAATTTAATAAAACTGTCCATCTTTTCTCTGATTAAGACTATTTAGGTTTCGAGACCGGTATGTTGGCATGCTGAACAGAAGCACTGGCTCTGCTGCTGCAGAAACTAGCTTGAAAATCGTGTGACCCACCTAATCCCAAAAATGAAGAAAAACAGATGAATAAACAAGGAAGACACAAGTCTGGTAACGCTACGGGACCAAGACAAACAAAGCTGCCAACCTATGGCTCAATTGGAAAACAGCCCTCCTCACCAGCTAACGAGGGGAGTATGACTAGCGGGCCCGAAACGGCGGACTTCCCCCCAAATAAGGTTCTCATGGCTTCCTCCCATCGGAAGGAGGAGATGAAGATTCATCAGTCAGCGCTCTTGATGTGTGAAATAAAACGCAAAATGCAGTGAGACATGGTGTCTCTGAGACTGGAAGTAATAGCAGCAATCGGCGCCGAGCTGAGAGTGGGGGGAGGAAGTGGATCAGCGTATTTCAGACAATGAGCGCCGAGATGGAGGCGCTGCGGGCCAAGGTGATGCTACAGACAGCAAACAATAGTATGAAAAAAAATCCTGGATTTGGAGTCCAGATCACGTACTTCAGATTTGTGGGGCTACTAGAGGGAGAAGATTATACAGAAAGTTATCTGGAGAAGATCATCCCAGACCTTGTAGGCTCTGGAGTTGAGGTGCCCCCCATCACAATAGAAAAGGCACATTGCCTGGGAAAAACAAGACCAGCAACAGATAAACCACGAGGCCTGATAATGAGGTTTCTTTAACGATCGTGTGAAGGAACTTGTCATGAAGGCTGCAAAGGTTAAAGGAGACCTTCAAAATAAAGGAAAGCGCTTCCTCGTGGCCCTGGATATTCCATACAACGTTCGTCAAAGTTCCACCACATCTGTGAGGAGCTCAGGATAAGAAAACTGAGACATGGGTTCTCTTCCCAGCGACTCATCTGGTGACTTTTGAAGGTCAAAAGCACATGCTCAGAACACTGGGAGAGGCAAAGGTTCCCCTCAGGAAGGTGCAAAACACTGAACTAAAAAGCGACAAGAGATGGTGCCACCAGCTTTCAGGTCATGGTCACATAGTAAGAGACTGATGGCATCACCCAAAAAACAAATACAATCAGTAGGAAATTGGGTTTCCTAAAGGTGACCGGGGCATTGTCAAAGCCGATGGATATCCGATTTGCAAAACCTGCCACCGAAAAGTTTCAGCCAAAGGTGGTAACACAACTAATATGATCCAACATCTTCGAGACAACCATCCTTCGCAGTTCTTCAAAGCAAAGGTAAATAAAGTGTCCAATCCTCAAAATAAAGTGGCCCGGAAAGCATCTCAAGGCTCATTGCAAAAAATAAATGTGCCGTAAAGTCCGACCTGAAAGTGAAAGTATTGAAGTGTAATACAAACTATATATTATTTTCATATAACATTCATGCCTACTGCTACTACAGCACAACCTACATTTCATGAATCCCTATCCAAAACAGTCACATGTATGCTTACTCGTCAAAACAAGCCAAAGAACTAAGCCATGCTGTGGCATATTTTATTTCAAAAGATATGTTACCATTCCAAACAGTAGAGAAGCCTGGCTTTCTGCGTTTGATGCAGAAAGCAGCTCCACAGTATAAAGTCCCTGTCCCTGCATATTTCCAAACAACGAAGGACACGGTCCTTACGCATGTTACATTTACACCAAATTAAGCTGTTATTTACTGTGTCTGCAGCATTGCACGTTTGTGCTTTGACCAAGCAGTGTTTCAGATGAACCAGGAATTTTTTTTTATAATATATTTTTGCTTATGGGAAACTGGGCCAAAACCAAACCAAATTGCTTCGGGGTCCGGACCTGACCCGCGGGACGCCTTTTGGAGACCCCGGGCGTAGGGCATCAAGTTTTTGCTCCAAGGGGCACCAAAAGCCTGACAAGGCATTTTGGATTGAATGACAGAATATGCTATTTGTGCAGCAGCTGCACTGTTCCTTTTGCAATTAAACTGGGAGGCTAGAATAGGCCTGTCTTAAGTGCTTTATCCATTCAAAACTAACTTGGACTCAAGTGTCGCCGCTCTCTCTCTCTCCCTCCAAGTTTTAAATGTGCAGGCGCAGATCCACAAGCCACAGTTTAAACAGACGCAGAGAGATCAGGGGAAAGGCTGGGAACACATACGTATTTTACGAAACACAAGGAACAAAACGGTCTATGATGATGAAAATTGGCTTCATATTCAATTAGAAACCATGAAGTAGAGAGAATGAAACAAAACGTCTAAATCATGTATTTCATACATGCAACAGAAGGCGTTTGCCGCCTGTAGATTTTCTAGATCCTCTATTTGTTCTGCAGAAGAGCAGTAGAAGGGTGACACGGGAGCAGGGGCGGAGCAAGGAACTTTTGTTACTGTGGGGGGCCTCATAATAAACTTGAGTTGCTAATAATATAATTTCTAAAATGCACCAGTGCATAAAATTATGATTTTTGTTTAAAGCTTTTTGGCCCCAGACCCCACTTAGGATTTAGATTTATACATTATTTACAACATTGTGTTTACATGTATATATTGTATATTATTACGACCGAGCGCCACAAGCTGTCGAGAGGTCTATTAGTTCCGTAAGGCCGTGCAAAGCGATGTGCTCACCCGCTTCCAAGCACTCACTAACGCACTCCCTCACTCATGCACGTCCCGTGCATACTAATTAGTTGTAAGAAAATGTAACATTGTCGTCATACATGGGCGAAGCCTGTGCAAAAGTGCGCACTAAACGAGCGCTTTACATGGGGATGATCGTAGAATGATGAAATGTGGTGCAGAGGTAGATGGTGACAAGAGAAGTAAAAAATATTATTACGGCAATGCCGTCCACCCAACCAAATGTCAGCCATATTGGATCAAAGTTTGCTAAGCATGACTCAGGAGTTTTTCCAAATGTCGTACTTTTACGATCTCCTCCTAGGGCGTTAGCCCAAAAAAGCTGAAACTTGGTGAAAATGGTGTTGAGGAGTGGGACATCAAAAGTTATCCAAATTATTTTGATATCTTTCACGGTGTCTGTGCAGAAAAGCTGCAAACTGTTGCTAGAATATCAGAAATTTGCTGCCATTTGCGTATACAAAGTCCGATTTGCATCAAATTTGAATCAGTTGTTAAACCCTTTGCCCTAAACCTACCTGAAGTGAAGCAAATTCATTTGGCACGATAGCGCCCCCTACAGAGTTAAATTAAATTTATTATGGGGAGCAAAATATTTATTTTTTTGAATTGTTATTAAATTTGGCACGAAATGACATTTCGGCGTACTGATAAAAAAAATCCAATCAGACCCATGTCATAATTGTAACATACTTATACTTTATACTTTTACAAACTCCTCCTCGGCCATCAGCCCGACTAACCTAAAATTTGGCAAGACTCATCTTCAAGAGTGGAACATCAATAGTTGTAGTATTGTATAGTAGTAATACATTTTTTTATGGTAAGTATTATGGTTTGTGTTCGCCACACATTTTGCCAAGAATTTCAAAAAGATTACCTTGGGTGGGGACCAATAAAAGGAATGGGCCATCAAAAGTTTTTCAACTTATTCTTAAAAAAAATTACGGTCTTTGTGCGGCACAACCGTAAACTTCTCACAAAATATTGACATTTTCACTACATAATAATTCCCCTATTTGTAAAGCAAAGGGGAGAAAGCGCGATAGCGCCACGGATTCGGCAGTAGGTGTAATAAAAGCAGGAAAATTGGAGCGTGTCAGTGAAAATAAACTAAATAGTCAGTTTAAGATGTTCTTTTTACAGGTATCAAACCCCTATGCATTATTTACACGTACAAAGTGGGTTAGGGGCATGGTGTCTTAAATTAGACCGGTTCGCCCTTATCTTCGCTGTGTAATGATGCTTGTGGGCTATTGTGATGAGAGAGAGGAAAAAAGGTGAGTGTGGAGCGGACCTTCCCGGACTCTTTGTGTTTTATCCTGGGTGATTTTAACAAGGGGAATCTCAGCCACGAACTACCAAAGTACAGACAGTTTATTAAAGTGCCGACCAGAGAGCACGTTGGATCATTGTTACACAACAGTCTTCCGCGCCGTGGCTCGTGCTGCTCTTGGCTTTTCAGATCACGCCACGGTTCACCTGATCCCCACATACAGACAGAGGCTGAAGCTCTCAAAACCTGCATTAAGGAAATCTAAGAAGTGGACCAATGAGGCAGTGGAGGAGCTACGTGCGTGTTTGGACATTACAGACTGGGAGATTTTGAGAGTTTGCCACAGATAGTTTGGATGAATACACGGACACGGTGACGTCATACATTCGATTCTGTGAGGACAGCATCATACCAACACAAACCAAAGTCACTTTCAACAATGACAAACCCTGGTTCACACCAAAACTGAGGAAGTTAAGGCAGCAGAAGGAGGCAGCGCATAGGGCTGGTGACAGAGAGCGCTACAAAGATGCAAAGTATGGAATTAGCAAAAAGGTGTCTCGAGATCACAGTACAATACGTGTCTGAAGCAGCAGTTCTCTGACAACAAACCCCCCTCTGTGTGGCGTGAGCTCCAGTATCTCACCAATCATAAGCCCTGAGCCCCCCCTGCTGCAGACAATCGTGAACTGGCCTAGCAACTTAACACCTTCTACTCCAGATTTGATGTGACCACCACCGCGCCCACGGTGGCCACCTCTGCCAACCCAACCCTGGTCCCCCCCACCTCCTCCACCACTTTCTCAGTTCAGGAACAGGCTATTTTGGAAATCCAACCCCGAAAAGCTGCTGGACCAGACTGTGTCTCTCCTGCCACCTTAAGACACTGCGCAGGAGAGCTGACCCCCGTCTTCAAAGACATTTTCAACAGCTCCCTGGGGTCATGCCACGTCCCAGCCTGCTTCAAGTCGTCCATCATTGTCCCTGTCCCCAAGAAGCCCCGGATCACTGGACTTAATGACTACTGGCCTGTGGCGCTGATGTCTGTAGTCATGAAGTCATTTGAACGCCTGGTCTTTCCCTACCTCAAATCCTTCACTTCAACACTGCTGGACCCCCTGCAGGTCGCCTACAGAACCAACAGGTCTGTAGACGACGCCATCAACCTGGCCCTCCACTTCATTCTGCAGCATCTGGATTCCCCGGGAACCTACGCCAGGATCCTGGTTGTTTACTTCAGCTCTGCATTCAACACCAACCTCCCTGCTCTGCTCCAGGAAAAGTTCTACCAGCTCAACGTGCCCGACTGCCCCGTGATCAGGTGGATCACTGACTTCCTTACGGTTCGAAAGCAGTTCGTGCGGCTGAGGAAAATTTTTTCAGACACTCGGACTATCAGTACAGCACTCAGGGCTGTGTACTTTCTCCTCTGCTCTTCTCCCTGTACACAAACTGCTGCACCTCCAGCTATGACTCCGTAAAATTAATCAAGTTTGCGGATGACACCACATCGGGCTCATCTCGGACGGGGATGAGTCTGTCTGCAGGAGGGAGGTGGACCGGCTGGTGTCCTGGTGCAGCGGTAACAATCTGGAGTTCAACGCCCAGAAGACAGTGGAGATGATCGTGGACTTCAGGAAAGTCACAGCCCCCCAGCCCCCCCATCATGACAGACTCCCCCATTACCACAGTGGACTCCTTCCACTTCCTCTGGGCACCACCATCATCCAGGACCTCAAGTGGGAGCCCACCATCAGCTCCTCATCAAGAAGGCCCAGCAGAGGATGTACTTTCCTGCGGCAGCTGAGGAAAGCCAAGCTGCCAGTGCAGATGATGGTGCAGTTCTACACGGCCACCATTGAGTCCATCCTCACCTCCTCCATCACCGTGTGGTACGCTGGAGCCACAGCCAGGGACAAACAGAGACTACAGCGCATTGTGCGCTCTGCTGAGAAGGTGATTCGGACTGCAGACTTCCATCTCTGCAGGAGCTGTACGTCTCCAGGGCTCTGGGACGAGCAGGTCGGATCACAGCTGACCCTTCTCACCCTGGACATGGTCTATTTGAACCACTCCCCTCAGGCAGGAGGCTACGGTCCATCCGGACCAGAACCTCTCGCCACAAGAATAGTTTCTTTCCCTCTGCCGTTGGACTCATGAACACTTCTAAACACCTATCACTTTAACTGCAACTATTCAACCACTCACTGCACTGTCACTTTCTGCACTCAAAACTGTAAATCTAACTGTAACTCTTGTGTACATAGTAATGCCTATTTTTAATTTTTTTTATTTTATAGTAATTTTTAAATTGTTCCTCAATGCATGCCCTTTTTGATTGAATATATGTTATTTTATTATTGCTCAGTGTTTTATGTTGCACCTTAAGGCCGAGACAAGTTCCTATGTTTGTGAACATATCTTGTTCATTCCTATCTTGTTCATTGACAATGGCAATAAACTCATTCTGATTCTTATTACATGTTACTCAATGTCAAGCTGTCCAAACAAGGATCACCCGCTATCAGATTCAACTTGAGATATTAGCCCCACTTCACAACACCATGAAATAAGGAATTAATTGGAATAGATCTTATTAATGCTTCAGGTTTTTCTTTAAATTAATTAAGACAATTAATGAATTAATTGTACAATTTAATCAATGAGATATATAATTAATGAATAATTGCGCATTTATTCATTTCATTTTGGCACACAAAATCCTCCATACATCTCCTTGAACTCGAAATGCGCTTTAATACACGAGGAGGAAGCGGGTGTTGACAAACCGCTCGTCTTTCTCGGACTGTCAATTAATCAGCAGCTTTGTTGGCAAGAGAATGCTGTTTTTAAGCTTCCGTAAACAATGTTGCATTCCTCCTCGGCTGCCGTGTTGCCGCTTCTTTCCTGTTTCCTGGTGTAATTTCTTTGTCCGAGCTCTAAGACAAGGTGGTATTGACAAATTCAAATGAGAGCGTTGAAGGTGGTGTCTCTGCTGTTTTAGATAGCATTAGCTATCAACCGCGCTAGCAGCCTTATGGACACTTTCCACTATAAAACAAGAGTTTAGAGTTAACACAAGCAGTCCAATCAGACACAATGTTATCCAATCCATTTGCAGTCGAGACGGAAGATTACATGAATACAGAACAACGGTCTTAGCTAACTGGTACAACTCTGGTGACTTCACCACTCAGAGCCTACAGCTTGATATTCGCTCAGACAAACTTCCATCATAGCCACGACTATTTTTGTGAACTATTATTTGTGGCTATTTCCCCTTGCAGAGGCAGAAACAGAGAAACAACTTTATATGGAAAATGAAAACAATGTATATTTGAGCAAGGCAAAAGCTCCAGGCAAACATGATGCAAAAATTCCAAAGAATAAAATTGGAAACAATTTTGAATTAACATGATGTATTTATATGTCGGTTTCAACTACCCGCCGAGTTGTAGAGCACATTGTTGTTGTCCTCAGGAGCTGATCACAGCCTGGTACATTGGCTTCCTGTCCCTGATCCTGGCCTCCTTCCTGGTCTACCTGGTGGAAAAGGATGATGTGTCCATGGAGATGGCAAACGACGACACAGGCACAGTGCAGCCGCGCACGCAGGACTTTGACACATATGCCGACGCCCTCTGGTGGGGACTGGTAAGAACACACTCACTGCTTCAGTTAAAACCAAAAAAGGTTTCTTTAGTACTTATGGGCTGCAGGAGAGCCATCCCGTGCCGCACCGTAGCCCCTGAGCTGAGACCATGCTGCGACTGGCAATAAAATTAAGACAGTATGCAAAAACTAGGAATGTTTTGAACCCATATATGCATTCATCACTACTTAGTCTTTACAACAGTTTTTATTTTACATGGCTCGAACTCATATTTGTGTAGTTCTGATAATGTTCATCCAATTGAAAAAGACATTCAGTTTTGTGCAGAACAATCAAAGCGATTACCGTAGCCGCATGAATCGTGCTGACATGATCTCAGCAAAGGAGCAAAAACCTATCCTTAATCTAAAAAAACATGCAATGTGATTTCCTGGATTTTTTTTTTTTACATTATCTTTCACGCTTGATGTGTACCTATGATGAAAATTACAAACCTCTTGTCTTTTTAAATGAGTGAACTTGCAAATGTTTAAGTTGCCCAATACGTACTGAATGTTTTTTTGTTTTTTTTATTGTTCATCGTTCTATGTTGCACCAAATCACCAAATGAATTTTGTTAATTGACAATGGCAATAAACCTATTCTGATTCTGACTAAAACCAAAAAGCACCAAAGCACCAGTTTTTACATATAAAATACCATACTTGTATATGTAAAATAACATGTAAAATTTGTAATACATTAAATAAGCTTTAGAAGTTTCAAATTGATATCTGTAAATTTCAGATTTGTTTGCCTATTCAATGGCTTATCTGCTAATTTGCCTAGAAAATGAGAGTCCTCAGAAGTGCATTTTATTATTATCCATGTGTAGCAGAGTAGTGTGCTGTAATTTAATTTTAGCTGTAAACAAACAGCAAATCAACAACGCCACCTGAGATATTGGCTCAGAACCAATTTAAATTGGTTTTATTTAACTTAAGTTTTAAGTTAAATAAAACAATGATTTATTCATACATTCATTATAAACACTTTAATAGTTAATTGTTTTCATAGTTTAGTTAGTTTAAACTATTTGCTTCGTCACAGTCCCGCTTTACGTGTACACAGATCACCAAGCAATTCCAATCCCATCCTTGGCCTGCAATGGGAGGTGTTTGACGTAGCATGTATCCTCGGGAGGCAAGACAGGGTCTAATGCGGGGGCACCTACAGAACAAAAATGTATGACCACACTGGTACAACTTCACTATAAGGTCTTATCTACATCTGGCCAAAAATCTGAAATGGGCGTAATACATGGCTTAGCTAGGGCTCGGACAGCAAGGCTCAGACACTGCCAGTATCGACCGGCAATAAGTGCGGTGAAAATCCCGGCGGTTACATTCAAACATGGGTCCATGGTTGCACATGGCACACTAACTATTTACAGAAATTAGTTTAATAGAAAATGGTATCTTCCAGGCAGTAGTAGTGCTAAAATACTACCTGGACATGGAGACCAATGTGGAGCAACAACACAGGAAACAGGAAGTGTATAAGGTCAAAAGGGCAAATGACATAACGTGAAGCGACGGCTAAGTCGAAGAAACAATCAGATATATTTGGAAGACATTGCGATTATGGGCGCTCCTTAATAGAATTGAATTAGATTTCTCCCCCCAGGGCCTGGAGGCTAGTGGTGGTAGATGTGGGGAGAGGGTAGAGAGGACGATGTAAGGGAAGCAGAGGAGGAGTAGGGAAGGTGGTGGGTCGCAGTACAGTCTGAAGCTGCCTAGCCGAACTGCATGAGGGTTTAAATGGGGCAGGCTGTGCGCTGATTGGGAGCAGAGGAGGTGCGCCGTGCCAACAGGAAGGAGTAACATGGGTACGTTGATTGAGGCTGGAGAGCAGGTGGCCTGGTGTAGCAGTGGACGTAGGTTGGGTGGAGTTAAGTCTTCCAAGCTCAATTTACGCAGGCTTCATTTCAGCCTGGAGAGACTTAGACAAACACAGAAAGAACCGTTTAGCAAGCTTTATTACATGGATTATTTGGCACTTAGACCCCAGCGGAAGACATTGCGATTATGGGCGCTCAATAATAGAATTGAATTAGATGTCTCCCCCCAAAAATCTGGGGTCTGCGCCGCTAAGTGGCCCTGATCATTAACTGATGCTCAAAGCAAGGACATGAATGCAGCAAATGCTCGACGACAAAATAGAACGGCAGGGATGCTAGGCCGCCATGGTAACGTGGTAGCCCGAATGGGCGGATATTGGAATGCGTAGTCGCCTGGAAGGATGGCCTCTATTCGCGGAGTGATGTGGTGAAGAATCAGGGACGAGAAATGAAGCACCTTGGAGTAGATAAGAGATGACTTGGAGACAAGGGGAGCTAGAAGCTTACAAGTGAGTGTGGCAGAATGTTGAGCAGAGACAAGCAGAGGTTGTTGTGAGACATGGGTCAAAGATGCAGCAGAGACGGGCAGAGGTTGACTGTGAGACATGGGTCACAGACAGGAGCAGGGCAGCAGGCGCTGACTGTGAGACGTGGGTCACGGACAGGAGCGGGGCAGCGCAGGGGCAGACTGCGAGACATGGATCACGGACGGGAGCGGGGCAGCAGAGGTAGACTGACATGGGTCACGGATGGGAGCGGGACAGCATGGGCAGACTGTGAGACATGGGTCTCAGAGAGAAGCAGAGACAGCAGAGGTTGGCTGTGAGACATGGGTCACAGAAGGAAGCAGACGAGGCAGGAGTTGGACAGAGCAAGCATGGCCTGGAAGACAAGGGAACAGGTAATGAGAAAATCTAGAACCACCACCAGTATTTGTTGAGACAAGACTTAGTTAGGGGTGCAGAGAACTTTGAGCTGCCAATATTGAAGACAGGTCGGGACGACATACAGGGCATAGGCAGAAGAGGACGATCTCCCGAGTTATTGGAGGGCCGCAGAGGAGATGCCTTGAGTGGCCGCAGATGCGGCGGCTCCTATTCGGATCACATGGCCGAAGTAAAGACAAGACAAAGAGAGAAAGAGTGCTGTCATAGGTTGGCCTTCTGAGATGGAACAACGGGGAATGCCGTAGTTTGACCTATTGATTTAACCATGGATCAAACAGGGTAGAATGAGCCATGTGTGCGTGCTATAACGATGTTGCAGAGGCCTTTACCTTTAGAGTTTTTGAGATTTAGATTATAATGGTCTGGGTAGAAACTGAGGACCCTAATGTAAGGTGTAAGAGGGGTAGAACGTATTGCGGTGAGGATTTGGTGCAGGATGGGAAGTGTGATAGGGCGGTGCTTAACGGGTAAAGCAGGTGAGTGTTTAGCAAAACCTTTGAGAAGTAATTAATCAGGGTTTGGGGTCTGAAAGCAGGCTTTTAGTAGAATGATCATAGGGTTTAGAATTGAAGTTAATGCCAGCTAATAGTGTTCGCAATTAAGGTAGTTTGAACTGGCGATGGTCAAAACAAAAAGTTATGGAAGCAACTACTACGTGGACTTAGACATGGCGTTATGAACAGAGCAAAATTGTGAATATGAACGCCAAGCATGTCTATACGCTTTGATTGTTGGCTGGGCCAAGCCGGATGAGATGTAATAATCGGCAGTGTCCGGAAGTGATTGCAGATGAAATATGGCTACTCAGATTCAGCTCCCCGAGAAGGGGAATGGGCGTGGGCTGAAGTTTCCTGGCAGGGCAGAGCGGTGGAATTTAGAATTTAAAACGAGATAGAGCATCTGCGATTGAATTAGAATGACCGGGGATATGTCGGGCTGTGAGAATGAAGTTACTGTTGACGGCAGACAAGGTGATTAGGTGCATGAACGGCATTCAAGATTTGGAGGCGGAATAAGCTTATTTATAACTTCTACTACTGCCAGTTTATCACAAAGCGCCGCAATTCGTTTTCTGCTCCAGTGATGGCCCCAAATATGATGAGCTGCATCAATTAGGATAATTTCACACAAAATGGAAGAAATGAGCGAGCGAGACGGTAGCATCTGTGTAAAAGTGCAGGGAGTCGGAAGACTTAAAGATGTCATCGTAGAAAACGATTTCTATGAAATCCAGCACGGTGCCTCGGAAAGCATATTAAACGGACAGGTGCTGCTCCTGCAGCCAAACCGCAAAATCAAAACTGACTCTCATCTAAACCAAAACGGGTGCCATTGAGAAGAATGAATGGGAAAGAGTTTGAAAGCGTTGTGTTATATGCTTTGGAGAGCCGTACGCGAGGTAGGTGTCAAGCTCAGCTCTACGCTCCAGAAAAACTGAACGAATACCGCCACTATATACCCTAAAAGCTGCCCAAAAATTCCCTCAGCAAAATATCTTTACAGAAGCGGGGATCCACGGATTTCAACACCGCCTTGAATTATGCTTAGGACACCACATGCCTGGCCGTCTCAGAGGGGAAGAAGAGGGATGCTAGCCTGACATTGCGGCTAGGTTTGCATGTATGGCCTACCTTGAGAGGGCTTGGAACGGGCAGTTTCGAGAAAGACTGCGTAGGTGCATAGGGAATCAGGCGCTCCAAGGGGTGCCAGCAGTTTGAATTGAATGACATGGACTATTTGTGCTGCAGCTTGCACTGATCCTTTTCAATTAAAACACTGAGCCTATAGTAGACGTAGGGTGTCTTAAGATTGTCTTAAGATACTTTTTTTGAATTTTTTTTATACATTTCTATATATTCTAGGAAACCCAAGGAGCAACTGTCTTCAGATGATGAAAATTGGCCCGATATTCAATTAGAAACCAGAAAAAGAGTGAATGACACAAGATGTGCAATGCATGCACGGCTTGCGCAAAGTGTTTCAGCTTCTACAAGTATAAATCATGATTTCATAAATGCAACAGAAAGTGTGATTAGTTTGCAGCCTGTTGTATTTTTTTCTTTTTTTTCTTCTTTTTTTTCCCTAGAGCCTTGATCTGTTCTGCAGAAGAGCAGGAGAAGGCTTTGGGTGATGCTGGAGCAGGGGCGGAGCAAGGATATTTAGGGACTGTGGGGGGCCCTCATAATAAATTAGGAAAATTAAATTAGTTTTGTTGAAAACATCTTCTTTGAGGACCCCTAGATCTCACTAAAGATTGTGATTTATGCAATAGTTACAAGATGAAATCCATTTAAAAATACTTAATTTCAACTTGGCGGAAATCACTAAGCATTCTGCTTAGGGCACCCAAATGGCTAGCAGCGAGCCTTGGGCAGCCCCTTGGAGTCGAGGATCGAGAGCAGCGACAGCATGGTGGAAGGCCTGGAGGTGTTGAGCGTTGGTAGCTGGAGGAGCCATGGCATGAACCAGTGTTGAAGAAAACGGCTGCGGCGGCGGGAGGAGCCATTGAGATGAAAGATGTCTCGCTCCGATGCGGAGGGGGAACAGCGGCGGTGCCGGTGTGTAGCAGGAGGATCTGTTGACGTCCTGGTTCTTTTGCCGCTGGGGCGCACGATGTCTCTGCGCCAGTGCCAGATTGTTCTTGTGTTATGCCTGACTCTCCAGCGTTTTCCCCTGGACTGATTACCTGTTGCCAACCTCGTCTGTCCCCGACCTGTGTACCTGGTCTCTGCCCTGGATATTACCTCAGCCTTGTCTTTGACCACGAGTTTCGCCTCTTCCCTCCTGGTTAGACACCTCCTCTGCTCTGTGGCAACACAGCTCACCACTGGACCTGTCAGCCAGCTAGGTAATCCACCTGTTGTTGGTTTAGCCTTCAGTCAGTAACGCCAGTCTCACTCCTTTTTAAGATCTCGCAGAAGATCACTGTGAACCAAGACTTTTCACCCTGCCACTGTATAAACTATTTAAATCTGCTGTGATGATAAAGGTCATTACCGAGTGTGATTCCGTCTGCTTGTGCAGCATTTGGGTGGGCACCATACCCGTGACAGAAACGTATATAGCCAATCTTTGAAACTGATTTTTTTTTTTTTATCATAAAGTCCTCAAGACTGCATCAAACTATGCAATTTGGATATAGTGTACAGAAGCAAGGCGGTCCCAAACCTTCACAGGGGCCCTAAGTGAAATTTTCCTTGGGGGACCTCACCACATCATCAGAATCAGTTTTATTGCCATGGAAAATTCACAAACTAGGAACTTGCTTTGACGCAAACAAAGCACACCAAAACACCAGAGCATCCGTTTGCCATCTTGGTTACTTTATTATCAGCACGTCACAATCTCAAATATTGATGACTCATATCCCACAACGCAACTTGGTATGCCGCCGACATCATCAGGGGTCTACTACATTAGCAGTTGAAATGATTCAACAGGTGGGTCAGACATTTTCAGACCTTTTTCCTGTATTCTGGTGTGTTTTAATGTGGTCCAGCCGGCTATAGTAAGAATAAAATGTTGAGGTTGTAATGCTATAAAATTATGATGTGAAGAAACTGTGCCAGGAGAAAGTGACTGAAGCCAGTTATTAATACATTAGTATACTTAATTACTCGATACAATATTGGCTATGAAAAATCGTTGAACCACTTGAGTGTCACAATGTATTTGTTAATACTAATAACTATGTTATTAGACAATTCAAGCAATCATCACTTAACATGGATGGACTCATCATAACATAACACAAGGAAAGTCAAGTACAAACTGACCAAACATCAGCAGAACTACACATATAAACAGTGATATAATTGTAAACAAACAAGTTCAAATGTATATTCTCTATTTAACTGAAAAATGTAAGGGCAATGGTTATCCTTACTAATTTATCTTTTTCTGCTCCCGATTGTTCCTTCTTGCCAAAGTGAAAAAACAAGTTACATTAAATTAAACAAATGGCAAAAGCATTGATTGATGAACAATTAACACTGATAAAACTACACACTCAAAATTCCCACAGCAAATGAACAGAACGAGAAGTGAAGATCCCCCTCCGGGCGCTATCATGAAAAGACTGCTTTTCTGCCACTTTTATATTATAATGTATATTATTTTATAACATACGTAACTAGAAACTGCAATGGCAGGAGGCCATTGCGAGTGACTGCCTGATACAAAAACAAAACGCACTTTTTCACATGTCTATATAAAAAAACAAAATCAAGTATAAATATGTCTCACAATCAGTGCTCACTGATTTGTAGGCGCTGTCTTCTTTTGCAATTTCTGCACGTTCTGTACATGCCGATGCCATGCCGATGATATCACAAAGCCCTAGTTGCCATGACGGTCTGGGTAATGCATGGCCATTTTCTGCACAGTTGCTATGACGATGATGTCACAACGCTCCAACATCACCAACATTCCGCCATTCTAAGAGATAGGGAAAATTTGAAGACGAATCCTGAAAAAATGACAAGACCGAGGAATACCAAAAGCAAGTCCAGGAATCACATGGGAAATATCTACAAACTTAACTTTGAATGATGAAAATCGGACAAGAAATGCGACCTGTGAAAGCCTAAGAGATGGAAACATCCAATGTTCCAAGACGAATCCTGAACAAATGACAAGGCTGAGGATTACCTGAAAGCAAGTCCAGGAATCACTAGTCAATTATCTACAACCTGAACTTTGAATATACGTAAATCGGACAAAGAAAGGGACCTGTGCGGCCCACCGAAAAATGGGGACCGCACTCAATAATAAAATACCCTGGAACTACTGAGTGACTGCATTCTATGGAATTCTATGGAATGCAGTCACTCAATAATGAAATACACAAGAACATATAGTGACCGCATTCTATGGAATGCAGTCACTCAATAATAAAATATTCAAGAACATATAGTGACCGCATTCTATGGAATGCAGTCACTCAATAAAATTTGGAATGCAGTAACTCAATAATAAAATACACAAGAACAATAAGTGCCTGCATTCTAGTTCAGTCACTCAATTATAATAGGCCTAGTTATTTTTCACAGTTTACCAATTTATTATAAATTATAACAAATAATCTAGTGCTTTTTAAATAAATCGAAATATTTGATTGCTTTATTAAAAGTTGATTAGAACATAAATCTGACATGAGATGTTCTGATCAGAACATCACACACTGCACTCCTCTGCACAAAACAATGCTTCAATGTGATGATGGGCGTTACATACAAAAACCTTTTAGGTTCCTCTCGTCAGTCAGTGCTGCGCTTCTTTCTTATGTAGTCAAAGTAAAACAGACATCACGAGTAGGGCTTCAACAATTACTCGAGTAAATCGAATAATTTGATTACAAAAAAGCTTCGATTATTATTTTATTGCCGCGATGATTCGTTTAATTTACATATTTAATCATAAACACGTGAATCTGTGGCGCACGGAGCGCATGGAACGACTTGTGGCGCTTTTGTTTCACACGGAGCTTGTTCCGCTCTGACCAAGGCGCAACACGGAAGAGAGCGGCGTGTTTTAAACTCACAAGTGCGACCGGGAAGAGTTTTGATGAGTGAAAGAGCCATGGATCTATTATAATAATCCCGAGCTGCAACTCTAAACACAGCATCTAGCTAGCTACCGCATATTAAATTATTTAATATGCGTTTGAATGGTTTACTGAATGTAGAAAAAGATTCAGTTGTAGTCATCTGGACTCTGTTTTAGAAAAAACAAAACGTTTCAACTCTCATCCAAGAGTCATTCTCAATCAGAGAAACAAGTCTGAGAACTTGTTTTTCTTGTTTAAATCCTACTCTTACTGAATGTACAAAAAAAATTTACCGGATTAAATCGAAGAAAATATATCGATAGATTTACTCGATTACTAAAATAATCGATAGCTGCAGCCCTAATCACGAGTCACAACTGATCTGCTGTTAAGGCTTTCTCACGCAGCGCTGTGATCTGACGCACGAGGACCATGTTATGACGAGCAACGGGGGTCGGGCTCCTGTGTGGGAAAGAGGGAGAGAGAAGGAGAGAAGGAGAGGGAGCAACTGCGCAGGCACGGGGTTCAGACCAAACTGTCGACCTTTCTCCCATCTCTGAGGGTGCATCCGAGTTTCAAAGGGGGGTGCAAAGACAATAATATCTTCCAATTAAATGCCATTATTTTACATACTCAAATGAGGGTGTCACCCCTGTAGACCCGGGCCTAGAGCGAGAGGGGACGCAAAGGAAAGACACGAACTACCAGTTAATTTTGAAACTATTTCTTAAAAAACGCTCATCTCTATTTACACACAAGGCTGCACTGCTCGTTCTGCATGAATGAGGGTTGTACTCACTGTTCACTCCAAAGTTTCTTGTCAGAGGTTTTGGTCCGGAACACACCCCCAAAAACGAGACAAAGGCGCTTGGGTCCGGATCCGGACTGTAGTTTGCCTCCCACCCTACCATTGTGACTTTGGCTGACATAGACGCCAGCCCTCACTCCGCTGCTAACGGACTACTCAGGCTGGTGACTCAAAATTTGTTATGCTTAATAGCCTTCATTCATTAAACGTACTTTTATTTTAGTGTGTGTCGCACAATGACGTGTAGTTGACCATTTTCCATCAGCGTCACAGAGGTCAGGTGCCTTGTATTGGTTGCCATGTAAGTTTGTCATTACAAATAAATTATGTTTGTTTGTGTGTTATGTTACCACTGTGTGTGCTGCCGCGCTAGTTCCTACTCTGTTTGTGCAGCAACAGCGCTACTACGCTGGTGGCGTCCTTTTAACGCCTCGGGGCCCTAATCGGCACTGCTTAGTTCGCTCATTGTTGTCGTGGTAAACAGAAGTGACTATATGAATAACAACATTTTGAAAGACTATATCAGATAAAACCTAAAGTAATTCTAGTGTTGCAAGTGTTGTGCGGTTTTCCAATTCTTTTACGATGTTTTACAGTCCAATACATAGGTATTATTTCAATAGTTTTTGATGTACAAAAACACATACATCCTAAATAGATTATCTCTTTTCTTGACCTGACAGGATCACCCTCGGACCACCATTGGATACGGAGACAAGACACCAGGAAGACGTGGGCCGGGAGCTGATGTTGTCCTCGAGGGCCGGTACCTTTGCGCTCATTGGAGTCTCCTTCTTTGCACTGCCTGCTGTGAGTTTAAAAGAGACATTATTAGAAATTGGGAATGTGGTCAAATACCTCATTCATGCAGGAATGATCCAATGTAGACTAAGGAAAGTGGAGTTTCCCCTGAAACTAACCCTGCTTTTTTTACCTGTTAAATCTGTGCCATTGGGCCCAACCATTACAGTCCTTGTAATCTGAATAGTGTATATAAGGTCGTAATACTCATTCTGCACGATTGCACCACGATTAGCATTTTGATTGTCCAAAGTCCTTTTACTTTGGTCAAGTGAGAAAAATCTAGACAATCAAATGTTAATTGAAAAAAAGTGCTTAACAGTGTTGAGGACAGTAGGACTGTACTGTCCCATTACAGGTAAAAAAGGTTAGTTTCAGAGGAAACTCGTCCCTGGGGCGGGGCTTTTTCCGCTCAGAGCAGTTGGGAACTGTTAAGTGGGCTAGTAGCACACAGCATATTTCTCTCTTCTGGACATTTACATTGTTTTTATTTGATCTGGTTTTGGGGTCATTGCATGTTTTTGGCTTTATGGATCCTGTTTTTGTTTTTCAGTTTCCCTTTTTTTTGGTCTTCGTGCTTATGTAGTTGTGTATGTGCTGTCTTCGACTAGAGAGTTCCATATTATTGGTAAAATAATAAGGGTGAATTCAACGCTAACAATGAATCCAATGGCATCTGGAAAGTTACACGTTAACGGTGTAGTGACCTGCAGATGACCTCTGAATGTTGCCTTGGCAACATGAATGCGGGAGGTAAGGTGCGCTGCCACGTACAACCCCCAAATGATGAGATTTACGACTTCTCTGCCCGAGCAGAAACTACATGCTTTGAAGGTTAGAAAAAACTTTTTCCACGAATGACTGACTGCCTTTGGATTCAAATGAACTCACTTTTTCTCTCCCAAGACAAAAGCTGTAATTAAAAGGCTAAAAAGACTATGCAATTTTAGAAAACAATCATCTGATTGGAGACTTAGTCCACAAGATAAATTTACTGTACATAATGTTGTGTTCTGCACGTTCTTTTAACTGTTTTGTAACTTGTCTTAATTTTGAACAATATTACCTTTGTAACTATTTGGCCTAATGCTAATGCTAAACAATGGCTGCTTTATTCCGGATCTTTTTCTCTGATCAACTCTGACTCAGCATGATTGCTCGAACACTGGTGCTAAACCAACCCCCCCAGGGGTCTGTGAGCGAGAAAAGGAGAAGACAAACTCGGTTCCATCGGAGAGGTCCTCCATGAAGGGTCTCGGGAGATGAGGGCTTATCTCTGGCCTAACGATGCTAAACTAACCCACAGAACAAAGAACATTCCAGAGAGACACGCCCGCGGAAGCTAACTTTTCTCTCCCATAAAGCTGTGCCCGTTTTTCTTAGACGGGATTTAAACTGCATCATGCAAACTCAAGCAAAGGACCTTTTTGCAACTTTTCAAGTCTACAACAAAACGTTTGATCCAGTATCTCTTCAGACCAACTTCATCCATGAATCAGTGTGACGGCCTCTTTTATTTGAGGAACACCTCAGGAAAATGCAGATAACTGAACCTGACCCAGTGCTTCTTCAGCCTGACACTGTCCGAGACAGAGCTGCCGTTCCCTGCCCAGCGTGTGGACCGAGCTGCCCGTCCCTTCCATTGACCCCTGAGTGAACTCTGGAGGCGTCACATGGACACAGCTTCCTGGAACATAGAGACACAGGCTTATAAGGATCATACAGCTTCTTCTGGTTCTGGTTGTATGAATGCATTTCACAGTCTGGTTGATAAGTCCATCTTAGAATTAAATTAATTCAATTCAATTCAATTCAATTTATTTTTGTAACGCCCAAAATCACAACAGTAGTTGCCTCGAGGGGCTACAGTGGAAAACAAAATAAACAGTGTTCATAAGGACTTGGTAATGTCCTAGCGTCCTGTGCCCTTAAATGTCCCAAGCTCCCCTGTCCTTAGACCCTCCTTCTCGGCCAGGAAAAACTACCAAACCTCTTTGGGAAAAAGTAGAAACCTGTAGGAGTTCCACAGTGAAGGAGAGATCCGACTCCCTCGGACGGACAGGCGGACGCGCCTCAATTTGCAGATACACGGTGGAGCAAGACCCACTCAGGAGGAGAACCAATTCTTCGAGGCCGATGAAGAACCGTTCATATGGAGTAGAGACCGTTTCTCCAGGCAGACCGTTTCTCCAGGCAGCTGAATAGCATCTGGATCCACAGGTCTTCGATGTGCCTGCTCCACTCCCGTCGGGGAAGTGGGAGAAAAAGAAGGAAAAGCGATGAACAAATTGCCAGTGAAACTAAATATTAAATATTGTTTGATAGAAAAGTAGTAGGAAACAGAGGATAGTGCTCAAGCTGCCATACTTCCCCCAGTATATTTGCTCCTAGGGCAGCATAGCTGGGAACTGTATGGTTTTTTATTTCTTTTCCTAACTGGCCTGACCATAAGCGATTTCAAAGAGGAACGTTTTTAAGCCTGGTCTTAGATGAAGAGACTGTGTCAGCCTCTTTAACATGGACAGGAAGCCGATTCCACAACACAGGAGCTTGGTAGCTAAATGATCTACCTCCTTACTGTGCTTTTAGAGACTCTTGGGACCACCAGAAGTCCAGCATTTTGAGAGCGAAGTGCTCTGTTTGGATGATAAGGTACTATAGCCTCTTTGAGGTAGGATGGGGCCAGGTCATTTATGGCTTTGTAAGTCAGGAGGAGGATTTTGAATTTGATTCTAAACTCGACAGGGAGCCAGTGAAGAGACTCGAGCACCGGCGTAATGTGCTCTCTTCTTTTAGTTCCTGTTAGTAATCTTGCTGCTGCGCATTTTGAACCAGTTGAAAGCTTTTTATGGCGCTTTTTAGGGCACGCTGCAGAGCAGGGAGTTACAGTAGTCTAATCTAGATGTTACAAAGGCATGGACAAGTTTTTCAGCATCGCTTTTAGGCAAGATTTTTCTGATTTTGGCGAAATTACGCAGATGGAAAATAGGCTGTTTTACAGGCTTGATTTATGTGTGCTTTGAATGAGAGCTCTTGGTCAAATAAGACTCCAAGGTTTCTTACAGTGGAGCTAGAGGCTACAACTGACGTTGTCCAGTGTGACTATCTGCTCAGATAAAGCGTCTCGTAGATGATTAGGGCCTAGTACGATGACCTCGGTTTTTTTAGGGTTAAGAAGCAGATAATTAAGTGTCATCCAGGTTTTTATATCCTTCACACAAGCACTAAGTTTGTCTGCTTGATCGGTCTGATCAGGTTTCATTGATAAATACAGCTGTGTGTCATCTGCATAGCAGTGGAAGTTAATGTTATGCTTTCTGATAATGTTACCTAACGGCAGCAACATTAACTCGCACACTGCTAGCTAGATCAAGAACAATCTTATCTTGTGTCTCCATCTGTTATCAACTAATTTGCATATTCCGTATTAATATTTATCCGTTTAATTATTTGGTCAATAAATCTTCATAAACCACATTCGGTAACATTTCATTTCCAGAAAAGGGGTCAATGTCACGGTTACGTTCTCACAAACCTTCAGATAAACAAGCAAAAATATTTTTTCATTAATTAATTTAGATATTTGATTATAGAATTGTTAAATGCCTAATCAATGGCTGGTGCCCCACCTTACTCTTAAAATATGAAAACATACCCACAATGCAGTGTGTCATGTTTGAAATGTTGATCCAATTCTTTATCGATATCAACATTTATAAGTGGGAGGACATGAATAACTTTGCAGTATTTGTACTAGTAAAATCCCCTACAACGGCATATTGAACCCAATTGAACGGTCAAAGATGAAAAAAAAAAGTGTTTTTATTTGCTTACAAGAAACCCATCTAGATGACCTCGAACATCAATTAAATGTGGTTGTAATAAATTGTACTTATCCTCATACAATGGTTAACATAAAAGAGTAGTTGCAATATTGGTCTCAAACCGAATAGCCTTTGAACAGAATTTCAAACACAAAGATAAAAAGGGAAGATTATTACTGGTAAATGGGGCTCTGAATGAACTCTCCACCAACAGATAATTGTTATAGACCTGATTGCAAACCACTCAGAGAGACCTAATCGGCCTTAACTCTTCCGCCTGCATTTGATGTATAAAACTCAAAAGGGACTGGGAAAAACATAAATAATAAATTCCGTAAATAAAAAAAATATATTGGGCTAATTGATATCTAGAGGGAGATTAACCCCAGTGCTCACCAATATAGCCATACATACTAGAATAGACTACTTTTAATTTTTTTTAAAGATCGCTAATGTGGACATAAACACATTAGGTCTAAGTGACCATGCCCCTGTTTACATTAGAGTAGAGTTAGAGGGAACATGATAAAACACGCTTTGGAAGTTTAATGCCAGCCTACTTAATGACCCTGTGAAAAAATAAAAAATCAAACAACATTGAAATTGATGTAGAGAGAAACGAAAATGCTTAAACTTCTCTAGGGCTGGAATGATTACTCGAGTAAATCGAATAATTCGAGTACAAAAAAGCTTTGATTATTTCATTGCCTCGATGATTCGTTTAATTTACACATTTAATTAAAAACACGTGAATCTGTTGCGCACGGAGCGCATAGAATTACTTTTGTTTCACATGGAGCTTGTTCCGCTCCGACGAAAACGCAACAGAGAGAGCGTGGCAGGTTCCAAACTCACGAGTGCGACCCATGAATCTATTAGGTACGACCCGATAATATAATACATCCATGAGTGCGACCAGGAAGAGTTTTGTTGAGTGAAAGAATCACGGTGTCTAACCACCGCAACTTGCTCCGCACACCGCCCACCCCAGCCCCAGCACCCTCGCCAAGCCACCGCGGACCCACGCGCTCCCCCACACAACAACTCTGCTTCTCAGTCACACTCGTATTTTTAAACAGCCAATACACATGGAACCAGCACGGAGGACCCATGGATATATTATAATAACGGGAAGACCGCGACCGTGTAATAATAATCTTTTGTGAAACAAAGACGTCACATGGAGCCAACGCCGCGAAATGACAAAATGCAGAGTTAAAACTCAAAACATTTTTTTGCAGAAACTCCGTTATTTGTTTATTACTATGAACTAAAACATTTGTTTGAAAAATGATTTAATATGCTTTTTAATAGTTTACGGAATGTATAAAAAAATTTAACTGATTAATCGAAAAAATAATCAATAGATTATTTTAGTAAACGAGTAATCGATAGCTGCAGCCCTAGAATCAGAATCAGAAAGGGTTTATTGCCATTGTCAATGAACAAAATTCACAAACATAGGAACTTGTCTCGGTATTAAGGTGCAACATAAAACACTGATCAATAATAAAAACAACATATATGAAATCAAAAAGGGCATGCATTAAGAAACAATTAAAAATGACTATAGTATAAAATAAAAATAAAAATAGGCATTACTACAGATACAAGATTACAGTTAGAGTTACAGTTGTAGTGCAGAAAGTGACAGTGCAGTGAATGATTGAATAGTTGCAGTTAAAGTGGCAGGTGCTAAGAAGTGTTCATGAGTCCAACGGCAGAGGGAAAGAAACTATTCTTGTGGCGGGAGGTTCTGGTCCGGATGGACCGTAGCCTCCTGCCTGAGGGGAGTGGTTCAAATAGACCATGTCCAGGGTGAAGAAGGGTCAGCTTGTGATCCGACCTGCTCGTCCCAGAGCCCTGGGAGAACGTACAGGTCGTGCAGAGATGGAAGTCTGCAGCAGCGATCACCTTCTCAGCAAAATAGCACAATGGCGCTGTAGTCCCTGTTTTGTCCCTGGCTGTGGCGTCCAGCGTACCTCACGTGATGGAGGAGGTGAGGATGGACTCAATGTATGGCCGTGTAAAACTGTACCATCACGCTGCACTGGCAGCTTGGCTTTCCTTGAGCTGCCGCAGGAAGTACATCCTCTGCTGGACCTTCTTGATGAGGAGCTGATGGATGCGGCTCCTACTTGAGCGTCCTGGGTGATGGTGGTGCCGAGGAAGCGGAAGGAGTCCACGGTTGGTGATTGGGAGAGTCTGTCGATGATGAGGTGCGGGGCTGGGGGTTGTGACTTTCCTGAAGTCCACGATCATCTCCACTGTCTTCTGGGTGTTGAACTCCAGCGTTGTTACCGCCTGCACCAGGGACACCAGCCGGATCCACCTCCCTCCTGTAGACAGATCACTCCCCGTCCGAGATGAGCCCGATGAGATGGTGTCGTCCGCAAACTTGATCAGTTTTACGAAGATTGTGGCTGGAGGTGCAGCAGTTTGTGTACAGGGAGTAACCCCGAAGGAGAAAGTACACAGCCCTGTGGAGGTTCCTGTGCTGATAGTCCGAGGTGTCTGAGACATTCTTCCCCAGCCGCACGCACTGCCTCCGATCCGTAAGGAAAGTCATGATCCACCTGCAGGTGGAGTCGGGCCACGTTGAGCTGGCGAAGCTTGTCCTGGAAGCAGAGCAGGGAGGATGGTGTTGAAAGCAGAGCTGAAGTCCACAAACAGGATCCTGGCGTAGGTTCCCGGGGAGTCCAGATGCTGCAGGATGAAGTGGAGTGCCAGGTTGATTGTGTCGTCTACAGACCTGTTGGCTCTGTTGGCGAACTGCAGGGGGTCCAGCAGGAAGGAGGTGAAGGACTTGAGGTGGGGCAAGACCAGGCGTTCAAATGACTTCGTGACTACAGACGTCAGCGCCACAGGCCTGTAGTCATTAAGTCCAGTGATCCGGGGCTTCTTGGGGACAGGGACAATGATGGCAGACTTGAAGCAGGCTGGGACATCCTGTAGATGGACTCATCCCCGTCCGAGATGAGCCCGATGAGGGCGGTGTCGTCCGCAAACTTGATCAGTTTTACGGAGTCGTGGCTGGAGGTGCAGCAGTTTGTGTACAGGGAGGAGAAAGTACACAGCCCTGTGGAGCTCCTGACTAAACTTCTCCACCCATCCTCTCAAGTAAAATGATTGCCATTGCATGGCTCGAAGGGAGAAAAAACTGAGTGATCTGCTGGACAAGGCTGAAGATGCCAAGAACAAAAATCCTCAATTCACAGAAAATTAAAAAGATAAGTCGCACTTTATTGTTCCTGTAGGGAAATTTGTCCTCTGCATTTAACCCATCCTTCAATGCCAATAGGGCATCTTCTCGGGAGAAGTGGTTGCTGTGTGCAGTGCCCGGGGACCCATCTCCAGATCCAAGCCTAGATCTTTGTTCTAGGCTCTAGGACTACCTTCGCTTGAGGATTTTTGCTTGTTTCCTTCACACAAGCACCAAGTCTGTCTATTTGATCGGTCTGATCGGGTTTCATTGATAAATACAGCTTTGTGTCATCTTCATAGCAGTTAATGCCATGCTTTCTGATAATGTTGCCTAACGGCAGCATATAAAGAGTAAACAGAATTGGTCCAAGTACTGAACACTGTGGCACACCGTAGGTTACTTTAGAACAAGGTGAGGAGCTCTGGTTTACATCAACAAACTGGTACCTATCTGATTGGTAGGATTTAAACCAGCTGAGGGCTGTCCCTCTGACACCTACATTGCATTCTAACCTCTGCAGTAGAATGTTTAGGTCGAGACCAGTCCATCGTCAGGAGCTAATAAATTCAGTTTTTTTCAGCAGTTTCAGTGCTGTGGTGGGCTCTAAACCCTGACTGGTTATTGAAGTTATTGTCCTGTAGATGGCAACAAAGCTGTAACTACAACTCTTTCAAAGATTTTATAGACAAAGGGAAGATTTGAAATAGGTCTGTCGTTTACCAATAGGTCAGAATCAAGATTAAGCTTTTTCAAAAACGGTTTAATAACTGCTTGTTTGAAGGACTGTGGAACATAACCACTTTCTAATGAAGTATTTATTATATTAAGAATATAATCAATAATTAGGGGGAGAATGTCTTTGAGGAGTATGCTTGGAATCGGGTCTAGAATACAAGTTGACGTTTTAGAGGACATAATGGCATAATGAAGTTATCTCTGCTTGCTAACCGCAGTGAACCTTTCTAGTGTAACTGATGAATTTATGTGGGACACTAGTTTTACAGCTTGGCCTTGTTCAGGGCTAATAGTGGCAGTAATTTCCTCCAGTTTATCTCTGATTGTTTTATTTTATTGTTAAAAAATAGAAGAAAATCATCAGAGCTGAGAGTAGTTGGTATTACATTTCAATAGTGTCTGGTTTGGTCCTGACGCAGAAATATTTCTTTGAACTTTGAGATAGATTTTTCAGATATTGTCCTTTTCATTTGAACTTTTCTGTGGGGTTGGATAATCTTAAAGAATAAAATTAATGGTAATTAGGACATGATTTGACAGCATCGGGTTTTGAGTGAAGACAATGAGGTCATTAATCTCTATTCCATTTATTAGGACAAGATCTAGAGTTAGCTATTTTTTAGCAGTCCGCATTTTATATGCTTATTTTTTTTTTAAAATTTGTATCATTTGTGAGCGCTATTTTTAGTAAATTATTTGGTGTGACACCTGAAATGGCTTTTCTGAGATTTTACTTTTTGGAATTATTTGCTCAAGGGACACACAGACTCTATCTGCCCTGAATCTGAACACTTAATTTGTAACAGAGCGGGTGATATCTCAGCGACAGAAGAGCATCTTGCACTGCTGCTCTGCACCCGGGGCTCATCCCTGGGTCGTCCATTTAGATGACCACCCACCGCTGCGGCAAAGTGTCCAGTTCACATTCAAAGTCTATGTGGACGCCAGAGCGGGCGATGCAGAGAAGTTGGACAAAACTGAACTTTTTTGCGGCAGACTCGGCACAGCAACCAATCAGAGATTACGCTCCAGTGACGTACCTACGTACTACCCGGAAGACAGTGACATACCTACGCACTACCCGGAAGAAGGACCAATGCAAACCCCGGACCGATAAAAAAAATCTGTAAATTTGGTCGCAGCGGTGTGAACAGGCCTTTCGGCTATTGGTCAAATTCAGAACTAAAACGGATGTACCCTCCGAATTCAGATGGAGGCAATCCAGGAGGATGAGCCTGGGCTTTCCCTGAAACGCACTCAATTGTCAACATTGCCCCAATTGGGCAGGGGACCAGAAAATATTACGGTATCTGATGTCTCCGCCGGGCATCATTACCGCCTGCGTGAATCACAATTCGGCGGAACCTCTGTCTACTCTGCTTTAAACCCCTAAGGTTTCCATCTATGTCACCCATTCTGGCCCCTGGGAAACACCTAACACTTGATGCTGTTAGCTTCACGTCTCCGACTATCGAACTTCCAATTACCAGAGTGTCACAGGTCCGCGGCCATGTGATCGCTGAGGGGAGTAAACCTATTACAGACAGGAAGCTCACGGTGCACTACAGGTCAGCGTTTAGCGTGTCGTATATAATATTATATATATATAATGTGTGTGTGTGTGTGCTGTATATTATGCTTAGATAATATATATCACTATAGTATATATATATATATATATATATATATATATAAATGATATTTATGCAAATTGTGTTTAAGTGTCATAAAGGTATTTTTTGTTATTTTCCAGTTAAACTCATGGATGGTATTGTGTCTCAGGGCTTTTTGGGTCTGTGAAATCAATCTCAGACACCTTTGCCAATTAGTTTGCCAGGTAAATCCAATTAAAGGAAGAAGTAAGAGATTTATAGCTAATTCAGAGCACACACAGATTTGAGCAGTTAACGGCACAACGTGGAAGGTTTCTGAAAGACAAATGCATCGGATTAGAGAGCAGCTGCTAAAATGCCATTACCAAGCAGCAAACAGGTAATTGAAGATGCTGGTACCTCTGGAGTCCGGTGAACATCAGGGTGTAGGATCCTCCATAAGCTTGCAGTAGCGCATAAACCTTCTTTTCGACCACCCTTAACTCACAAGCAGAAACGGCTCCAGTGGGCCCAGAAGTACAAACAGTCTTGTTCACTGATAAATGTCGTGCCACCCTGGATGGGACAGATGTATTGGTGCTTGGTTGGTGGACAGCCAATATGTCCCAATAAGGCTGCCATTCAGTCAGTAAGGCGGAATCATGCAGAGAGAGCTGGCTGGTCCCTGAAGGTGTGAAAATTATCTCTGTAAAGTTTTGGTAAGATGGTCAGGGAGTATCTACCTAACCATCTTCTTCCATGGTACAAAAAGAAGAACCGTAAGAAAATCATCTTCATGCATGACAATGCACCATCTCATGCTGCAAGGAATACCTCTGCATCATTAGCTGCTATGGCCCTAAAAGAAGAGAAACTCATTGTGTGGCCCCCATCCCTCCCTGACCTCAAACCTATTGAGAACCTCTGAAGCATCCTCCAGCGAAAGATCTATGAGGGCAATAGGCAGTTTACATCCAAACGGCAGCTCTGGGCAGCTTTTCTGACATCCTGCAAAGAAATTCAAGCAGAAACTCTCCATAAACTCACATATTCAATGGAGGCAAGAATTGTGTAGCTCCTATCAAAGAAGGGGTCCTATTTTAAAATGTAATGTTAAGATGTTTTGATTGAAACAGCTTTTGTTTTCAGTAAATATGACCTGCTAATGCTACTAATTTAACAAATAAGCATTTTCTTTTCTTTACAACAATAATGGTTTGAAAGTCTGTTGTGCATAATCATTTTGAACAGAGCATTTTAAGTTTATTTTTGACAAAAAATACTGTCATCATTGGTTTATTTGTTCAATAACATTCAACTTGTTCTCTAAAGGTTTATAAGGTTTATAATTTGCATAATAAATTGGAACGCAGTGTATTTTTAATAATCGGAAACTGGGCCACGAGCCAGACCAAATTACTTGGGTGTCCAGACTTGGCCCACGGGGTGCTTATTGGAGACCCAGCGTGAAGGAGTTATGTTTTGATTAGTTCTTTCCATGTTGTAAGCACAACACCCAAGAGATCCAAATGACTCAACCGTTTGTCATCTGCCAGTAAGGCTTCTGTCATAACAGGCAAATTAAGGGTGTCCAAAAAGTTATTTATTTTATCTTCTTTAACACTAGGACTACCAGGATTTTAGAACTACTAGAACTCCCAAGCTGTCAATTTGACGGTTGCACTCTGGTGATGACGTAAACAAAAGAATGATTCTTCTAACACGCTAAAAATTGGTCTATTAGCCTCTTTGATAAATATTATCATTATTCAGAGCGTCGATGTTGATCAGCATCAGCGGAGGAAGAGGAGGAGGAGGAGGAGGGTTTGCAAAAAGCCAGCCAAATACTATTATAACACAGGAATCGTAAATACCTTGAATATTGTCGCCGTTGCCAAGAGTATGCCGCTCACCTGGCGATGCTACAGGGGCAGCTGAAGCGAGGGACAAAGTTCTTCGTCTCCGAATTGCTTCCTGGTTCGGCTGAGCTGCCCAAAACCCATGTGTCCTCGAGTCTGACTTGCCTTCACCTCCCGAATTAAACCTCATCAATGTTTTGAAGCATTGCCAGGGCCTCTTGTACAGATAATCGTCTCAAATCCATTTTACCTTCAGCCTAGCTGTGAGAGACACTAAAGATGACGCAGCCCTCGCACTGCACTGTCATCCGCAGCGAAAAATTACAATGTTATTAATGGAGCTGTCAAATTGACGGGTGTGGGAGTTAGAGGTAGAATTACTCAGAACTTGTTTTAACGTTATTTCAGTTGAATTGTAATATGGGGATGATATAGACAAGGGTAAAGAAAAAGTCAAGAGCCCATGAATCTGAAAGGGCAACGTAACCAGAGTAATTAGACATACAATTCTGAAAACCGTGAAATTGACGGCCTTGGGAGTTCTAGTGTTAACTCCTAAGATTTTAGAAAACCTTTTTGATAGAAGGATTCAACTGCTGATTAGATTAATAAAATTCCTCAGGGTTTCCAGGTTAATAATTTACAATACTTTGACCAACTTTCGTAAGAGATCATATCATTGATTTCTCCTCATCTTTTTAATTTCCTGTAGCCCTTGAGGGATCCCCTTCCGGGCATATTTTTTTTTTGTATTTTTTTGGTAGTTTATCTACCTTTTAGCCTAGTTTCTTTTTTTTCCAAAGCAATGTTTTTTTTTTCTCTCAAAACTGCTTTGGCAGCATCCCAAATGATAGGTGGGGAAGTTTCACCATTGTTGTTCTCCACCAGATTAGTCTTAATGTCGTTTTAATTTTTTTCCCTCATTAACCTGGCTGGCATTGAACCTCCAAAGTATGTTTTTTCATCTTTACTACAAGTCCAAAGTAATGTAGATAGGAGCATGGTCACTTATGTCTATTTTGCCTGTATCTCCTACTGTTGTCTTTATTGAAAACAAATAATTATGTGGTTTAGAAAAATGTAATCATCTATTGTAGGTTTTAAACAAAGATTCCAGTCACTGCCCAACATTAGAGTTCCCTCAGAGTTGGTTGCAATCAGGTCCATAATATTAGTATAGAAAGTGTTATCATTCCCTAGTAGATTATACACATTTAACAAAGTAAAAACCTTGTCATTAATAGTTCCCTTAACCAGTACATATCTGCCATCTTGGGCTTTGCATTCAAAACTTTGTTCAAAAGCTGTTTGGTTTGAGATCAATCTCACCTCTGGTGTATGTATGGTTCGTTTTTGAGCTATATCACTTAAATGTGTTTCTTGTAAATATATAATGTCTATTTTGTTATAATTTTTGTTAATATTTGTTATCGTTTGATTGGGTTTAATGCCATTTACACTAAAGGATGTAGGACTCACAACTCACAAAAGACTCACAACTTCTCCGATGCCATTGAGTTGATTCTGCTGATTTGACTAATTTACTAATGCTACGAAACTCTGGTTTAACAAAACACATAAAGCCCAGAACTACACAGAATTCAAAGAAAAGAAAAAATAAATTGATTAAGAAAAAGGTTCATGCCAAAAACATGCATGGAATCCAAAACCTGATCAAGTAAAAGATGTGTAAAAATGGGAGAAGTCCTTTCCTTATGAGGGGCTACCCAATCATCTCCCAGCCTGCTCCTGGTACCAATCCTTTCAAAGAACTGAATACTCTACATTCCCAAACCACTACGCTCCTCCGCCGTCATTTTTTTTGGTCCCATTTCCTATAAACCTAATTTCCCACATTTAGCACTCTAGATGAGTGTACGTAACTAGACACTGAGTGTCTCAAAAATATAGGGCATGTGTGTATGCAAATACCATCTTCAATTCAGTGACATTTACTTCACTGTGACGTCAACGTTTCTGTTCTGCACAATAGTCACACTAGTGCTTCTAAGATGTAATAAAGTCAGATGCCTATAACAAATATGTCACACACAAACCATCAGTCTCATCAAATCAACTTAAATTTTATGAGCAAGGACCACGTTACAACAATGGAATATGAGAGAATGTTTATTGATAATAGTGATGATGATGGATCGATAATGGATCGATTAGCGTTGGCTGGGCAGAGACCCAGGATGGGGGCTCCATCTCAGGTAATGAGCCCAGCCAATTCAGAACCCACCCCTCCTTAGATGGTGATGTGTTACGGTGAAGATGATAGAGACATGGGGTGGGGGGATGGGGTCGAGAGAGCACAAGACAACAAGAGATGCTGGGATAGGCCTCGAAGGCCCTGTGGTTAGAGCCTGTCCTATGTCAAATGTACTAATAGCAAAGACTACATGCGTACTTGTACAACCACAGTTACGTTAGGTAACTTGGATTTCAGCTGTAGGTGTAGAGGAGGGATGAAGGGATGAAGTAATGAGATGAGGAAGATTGAGAACAGAGGGAGCAGGCACGGGGGTTATGCAACCTGGCTCCCGCCACCAGGGGGAGCTGAGAGGTCGGGCTGTGGGCCCGTGGAGCGCTAATGACATCAGCTGCGCGCGCTCTGAACAGGGAACCAGGAAGTGCGGAGGCTGACAAGTGGATATTTATCATCATAGCATCTGAAAGAAATGCCTTCCGACTTCGGCCCACTGCAGGCAAGCCGCGGTCTGGTCTCTGGTGTCTACCTGCGTGGAGACGGCGCGGGGGAGCGGTGCCTTAGCGGGAACTCTGGCGTGAGCTGAGGCCGGTTGAACAAGGGGTAGAAGAGCGAGAAGAAGAGCGCATGGGGAGGGAGAAAGGGAGAAAAAGCTAAATCATCTGCAAGAAAAAAAATAATTGTTTGAGGAAAACCATGCCAAAAAGGGGTGTCCTAAAATGCTACAAGAAATTAAAAAGATAAGAGGAGAAATTAATTATCTGACTTCACAGGAAATAGTTAAGAAAATTCTCTTTACCAAACAAAGATATTATGAGTGCATAAAAATTGTCTAAAGTACTATCTTGGAAACATAAAAAACCCCAAGCTGAAAGAATTTTTTTTAAAAATACGGGACAGGCAATATGATGTAATCTTAAAACAAGACCAAATTCAATCAGCATTTATTAAAAAAAAAAGGTTTTTCCAAAATTCCAGACAATAAAGAAGATTATTTAAATTCCTTTCTCGACACTCTCAATTTGCCTTTTATGTCAGAAGAACAAATAAAAACAAAAGATTAAAGAACAAAAAAATTGGCAACTTTTAACTGTGTACTTAATAAAACTCAGACCCCTCCTAGTTGGAAGAAAGCCATCATATCCTTGATACCAAAAGAAGGGATAGACTGATTCGATTGTGCCTCATTTAGACCCATTTGTATTCTGAATGTGAACTATTGTATAAACACCTCAATAATGTCCAAAAGAATGGAGCAAATACTCCCAAACTTAATCCACAATAAGCCAAAAGGATTCATTGCCAATCGACAAACACAAGACAACATGACACGACCCTTACACATAATGAATTATATAGAAAAATAACAAAACAAAGCTGTAATAATTAGTTTAGATGCTGAGAAGGCTTTTGAGTCTATAGGCTGGCCATATTTATTTAAAGTACTAAACAAATTCCACATTGATGATTTTAATTATAAAGAATATTGGGGCTCTTTACAATGGTCCAACATCAAGATCATCTGAAATCTGGAAAGAGGGGTGAGGCAGGGCTGTGCCTGGTCTCCCCTCTTATTTGCTTTGTATTTGGAACCATTGGCCAAATTTATAAGACAATCAAAAAAAATTCACGGTGCTACAATTGATGGGACAGAACATAAAATGTCCTGCTATGCAGATGATCTGACCAAACCAGAAATTTCCATACCCAATGTGATATATTCTCTTCAAGAAATTGGTCCAATGTCTGGATACAAATTAAATGTACAAAACACTGAAATTCTTTCTTAATGGCAACCCCCTCTGACCTTTAAACGACTTACCCATTTAAATGGCAAACTCCATGGTACTCCATAGAGACCTAGCAACAATTTTGGTGAAAAATGATACCCTTCTTTTTACTCCGAAGAGTGCAGACGCTTTCCTGCTTGCTCCAGCTTGCTATAGCTGCTTTGCTTATTTAATTAGTTTTTTAGTCAGTATTTGTCTTCCAAACATTTTTGGTTATGATTTTTTTTTTTTTTAAGTAAACCAAGGATTTTAAGAAATTTTTTACAGTTTTAACAACATATCTGACGCCAGCGACATGTCCGGGAGAAGAAGGGAAACAAACTCTTGTGAACACCGTGGGAAATATCAACAAGAAATGCATGAGCTACAAGAACGGATATTCGCTTTAGAATCTGAAAAAGGACTCTAAGATACAAATCCAGTGTCATCCAGTGGTAAGAAGTCTCCATTACAAAAAAACTGCTACTCTCAACCTTAACCGGAGTGACTGTCTTGTTCCCATATCTGTCTAACCAGCCTGTTTCTTGTAACAAACTCGGTGCAAAGCCTAAACAATACAAAGATAAAGTAACCTCACCTAAAATACAGCTTACAAACAGATTTTTATCACTTTCAGAGACTGAAGTAAATGAACAATGAAAAAAATTAATGCATGACTTGGCCATAAGGCAGCAGAAAGAGAGAGAATCTGTGTCAAACGTCAAGGTCACTGATAGGTCTTTCCTGATTGGAGACAGCGCGATGAGTCATGTGATGCACGAAAAAATTAAAACACATTATTTTCTCAGTGCGACTGTTTCTAAGATAACGTCACTTCTTCATAATGTTTTTGCCAAACATCGAGGAGTGAAACAGCTGATTGTGCACGTGGGTAAAGTGGACATACGACGGGAACAGGCTGAAGTTTTGAAAAGAGACTTCTTGAAGTTATTCGACATGCTTGACAAAATGGAAATCAAAACATTCATAAGTGGACATCTTCCAAACATCAATGAAGATAAAAAAGTTTAGCCGGCTGCTGCAGCTGAACGCATGGCTGTCCAAAGAGTGTGCACCTAGAGGATTGCACTACATAGAGAACTTCTATCTATTCTGGAGAGGACCTGTTTAAGAGAAATGGCCCACACCTATGCAGAGGTGGAGTGAGGGTGCTGACGGAGAACCTGCTCCATGCTGTGAGGCATTGGACTGGGCCTGAACAGGGTCCTGGGCAGATAGAGAAGAGAGGAATGAGAGAAGAATTCCTGCTCCATGAGTCAAAGACCGAGCCAATGTTTCAACATCAGCAGCACCAAAACCACAGCTTCCACCAAAGGACTCATCAGCAGCAGCACCACAACATCAATCTTCACCGTTGCCAACAAAGAATGCAGGCCAAACATCAGTTCTTTCTCCTGCAGGGTCCTCATCACAAGCCTTGGACCCATCTGTGACAGGCCTGAAAGCATCCCTGTCATCGACCATGCCCTCAGAGCAGCCCTGGGTCCCCCCTGCAACATCTACTCCCACTACAGATTCCTCACTCTCCTTCCCATCGCCACTCTCACCCAGGGGCCTTCCCAGCCATCTTGAATATCTGATCAAATCAGGTATAAGATGGCTTCACTCACGCCCAATATAGCAAGATCAAGAGTTTTGTTGTCAACACTGATGAACTCTTCCCCGCAAAAAAACTGTGTCCCCGGCTCCTGCTACAATAAACAAAAGCCCCACCACCTATCCCCCCTCACCTTTCACGTGGTATCTCACATAGCGAGGATGAACAGGGTCTCAGCATTGCCGGGACTTCTAGTCATAATAAAAAATCAAACCAACCCGGGGCCCTCCGTAAAAACAGCCCCCCCAGTGCTATTTCTGTAATCACATCATACACATGCGAGTCAGGCTACCCAATCTGTGAAATTTGATTAATATTCCCTGTGAGAAGATAACGCCCAGTTCTTCTGAAACTAGTCTGCAACTTGCTTTGCTAAATGTCAGATCCTTATGTAACAAATCATTCTTAAGAATTGTATTTCTTCTTATACTCTTGATTTTATGTTTTTAACTGAAACATGGCTTGACAAAAACACAGGAAATGTAGTTCTAATAGAATTTGCTCCACCCAACTTTAAGTTTGAATCTGAATCATGAGAAAACAAAAATGGAGGAGGTGTCTATATCAGTGTTTCGAGCTGAAATTAGGTACCCACGGGTTGTCCTTTGGGGTGTTTTCATCATATATCCTTTAAAATGGAGCTAAAACAGTCTCCATCCATTCTCTTCATTGTTTTATACAAGCCTCCTCAGCACTACCAACATTTTATTGATGATTTTACTGAGATGCTTTCAGTTATATGCACAGACTTTGATGGTTTGGTCATTACAGGTGTTTTCAATGTTCATGTTGATAATATTTGTGACAGAAACGCTCAAGACCTTCATGCTGTCCTTGAAACTTTTGGTCTTACATAGCACGTGAGTGGCCCCACCCACAGCAGTGGGCACACTCTAGATCTCCTAATTACAAAGGGGGTTAATATTTCAAACGTCAATGTGGTTGATGTTGCTCGGTCTGATCATTTCTGTGTCTTCTTTGACCCGACTGTTTTTCCCAAACCACGGGCTGGTGCTGCCGCTGTTCAGAGGAGACACATAAATGATGGCACAAGTGCACTGTTCATGGAAATGATGAACTTAGAAAATGTCTCATGTTCTAATGTAAATGATTTATTGAACTCTATGACATCTAGTGTTTTGAATGTTCTGGACACCATTGCCCCTATGAAGGCTAAAATTGTTAAAAAATAAGCAGAAGGCGCCATGGAGAAATGATGATTCAGTCAGGGCACAGAAAAGGGAGTGCCACGAAATGTGAACAAAAATGGTGCAAGTCAAAGCTCCAGGTTCAAAAAGAGATTTACAGTGAGAAGTTGTGCATGTACAACCTCCTTTATGTAGAACTAGGGACAGATATTTTTTCTGAAATAATTGAAAGCTGCAGTAACGACTCTCGTGTCCTGTAAGTCACGGTAAACAGATTAACAAACCCTCCAGCTCAGCTGCCGTAGGAACTAATTTCCACATCCAAGTGTAATGAGTTTGCATTATTCAAAGTTCAGGGCATTAAAAATGCAAAATCCCACATTGCAAAAAATAACACTAAAACCACCTAGACACTTAGAGCTGACTCCTTTTGCATCTGTATCTGACAAAACTGTCCAGGAGATCATCACCAGTTCCTCTACATGCCTCGATGTGTTACCCACCAGATTTCTAAAGTCTGTGCTGAACAGTTTGTTAGCACCACTGACTCTCCCAATTAACACGTCGCTTCAATCTGGAACAGTCCCAATGTATTTGAAAACTGCGGTCATAAAGCCTCTCCTAAAGAAGAGCAGTCTTGATGCCGCAGTACTAAGTCATTACCGCCCTATCTCTAATCGGCCATTTTTGGGTAAAGTCCTTGAAAAGGTTGTTTACCAACAGCTCATAGATTTCCTCTTAATAAACAACTCATTTGATCTTTTTCAGTCAGGTTTTAGACCTCATCACAGCACTGAGACAGCTCTTGTCAAGGTGACAAATGACATCCGCCAGAACACTGACGCGGGCAAAGCCTCCGGTCTTAATTCCGTTAGATCTGAGTGCTTCTTTTGACACTGTCGATCTCAATTATGCAGACGACACTCAGATCTATGTTTCACTGACGGCAGGTGAATATTGACCAGTGGATTCACTCTGTCACTGCATCCAACAGATCAGTGTGTGGATGCAAAACATCTTTCTCCTGCCGAACTCAGACAAGACAGAAATCATTGTCATCGTCAAACATTGTGAAAGTGTTAGCACTCACCTCCCAGAGTTTCGCTCTAAAGCCTACAAATCAAGTTAGAAATCTGGGGATAATAATGGACTCAGACTTGACTTTTAACAGCCACGTCAAATCAATAACATCAACAGCTTTTTACCTTCTCATAAACATTGCCAAAATTTAAAGTATAGTGTCTAAACCGGACTTGGCAAAACTAATCCATGCGTTTGTCTCCAGTAGATTAGACTACTGTAACGGCCTGTTCACTGCCCTCTCCAAACGGAGAGGTCAGGCCGGATCCTGACTAGAACCAGGAAGTATGATCACATTTCTGTTCTCAGGTCTCTGCACTATGGCTCTGAGCCCTATGCCCTATGGCTCTGAGAATAGACTTTAAAGCAGCTCTGCTTGTATACAAGTCTCTCCATGGCCAAGCGCCAAAGTACATCCCGGACATGTTAGTGCCATATGAACCATCTCGGACTCTGAGGACCTCAGGGACCTGCCTCATGCTGGTGCCCAGAGTCAGGACTAAATATGGGGAATCTGCGTTTCAGTTTTATGCAGCTAAAATCTGGAACAGTCTTCCTGACGATGTGAGATAAGACTCTACTCTGGAAGTGTTCAAATCTAAGCTAAAAACTGTTTTTAGCTGTACAAATGACTGATATGATTTTCTTTGCACTCTCTTTTATGTCTTAAACTGTTTTGTGAGTTCAGTCATGTATTTGTGATTTAAATTTTTTTGTCCTGTTGTGTGAAGCACTTTGAATTGCCTTGTGTACAAATTGTGGTCTACAAGTAAACTTGCCTTGCCAACTATAATAAAGATCTTGAAAAATGGAACCTTATCCCTTACTTAAGTCTAATTCAATGGATTGAAACTAAAAAAAGGAATGTTTTAGCCCAGGTTTCTCCATCTGTTCCAGATTCTTCCAATTTCCATCCCCAACCAGCTGTTTGATAAGTGGAAAAAAACAATATCTAGATTTGTATGGTAAGGAAAGGAACTTTGTATCCGATTAAAAACTTTACAATTATCAAAAGAAAAATGAGGCTGGGGTTTACCCTGTCTGAAACATGACTTTATTTCAGATCAAATCAGAGCGCTGTTGTACTGGTGTGATCCAGAATAAAGCTCAATGGAAAAATATTGAGATTAATGTTGTGCCGGGGATCCGTATACAGGCCTTACTGCCAGATGACAAGCTGTTAAATCATTTGGGGGAGGTGGAGAACCCTTGGGTGAAATCTGTTCTTACAACATGAAGGAGCTAATCAAGGCATGCAAACTTAACAAAGATGCCAACATTTTAAATTGGTTGGCTTAGAATCAAAATTTCACACTTTACAGCACAGACTCAAGATTTGAAGTCTGGACAACAAAAGGTATTAAGGTTTTTTACCAGATTGTAAAGGAGAATCATTTGAAAAGCTTTGAGTTGAAATAATTCTTTGGCTTGGAGAAACAGGACTTGTATAGGTATTTACAAATAAGGAGTTATTATGACCAAGAAATTAAACAGAGTAATGACCATCAAAGCCCCTTGACTGAAATATTAACGCTTATAAATCAGAACTTTCAAGAGGAATAATATCGAAATTATATACATTTACTAACAATTTTGCTTTCATTCTACTGATTACATAAAGGAAATATGGGAAAGAGAGTGTCACTTTGTTCTGGATGATGAAGAGTGGGAAGGTATATGTACATCTCAGTGGAGAACCACAGGGTCACATGTTTGGAGGGAATTCTGTTGGAAGAATGTGTCACATTTCTTTATAACACCATGTCAAAGTTCACATTACTCACAGGGGAATGCTAACTGTTGGAGAAAGTGTTATTAATGAGAAACCATTATTATGTGTTTCGGGACTGTCCTGTTGCTCAGGTTTTGGATTGAGATCAATAAAGCTTCAATGATGATAAATGACATCTCCATTCAATATTACTAGAACTGGCAGGTTCTATGCATCGAGCCCTTGCTCATTGAAGATGTGGAGGATCTATTTGTATTTGGATTTATGATAGCAGGATTCCTCCTAATTGGGCTCGGAGTCGCCTTGGTCTATCGGAAAAAATTCACCCAACAACTGTCTGACATCAACATGAAAAGGTTTTTGGATTTGAGTGAAAGAATGAAAGGACTCGAACAGAGACTTGAGCACGGCACGGTGCAACTCATTGATCTGAACCGTAACATCTTATTTCGGACCATGGAGATGCAAAAGACTTTGGGGGATTCAATCAAGGAAATGGGAACTTTTGGCTGTCGGACAGAGTAACTCAATGAATCAAGCTGATCGCACACAGAGGACCAGAAATGATTGGATTATTTGATCGTAAATCATTGATCAACAAAATGTATAAAAGTACTTATTTTTCTCTTCGCCCTTGTATCTCTCTCCCCTTTCCTTATCTGGCCCCGGGCTGGGGAGCAACAGGCGTTCAAGGCCGTGCTGAAGACGCAGACACTTACACAAACAAGATTTGGCCTTCACTCACCGTCTGCACATCCCACATCCTAATCTTTGTGTTATCTTGTTTGTGTCCCTGCCCCAACATCCACTGAAAATATCCATCACGTTGACCTCGTGTAATGTACTCAATATGTGTTGTTTATCTTTGTATGCTTATTGCTGAAACTGTTTTTCATTTTCCAAGAGTTCAAGTACCCGAGTAGGCGCTACGCGAAAGCGAGGCGCCCCGGTGGCGGGTGCTCTTTATGCATGTCTCTCATGTCGCATCTGTCACCAAGTCACGTTCCTATGTTGTGAATTTGTTCATTGACAATGGCAATAAATATATCCTGATTCCTGATTCGACTGGATTTCAGGTCGATGCATTTGGGCCTCAGGACTCCTGCCATGGACCAAATCGACAGATATCTCTGGAGCATTCTCCTGGCGAAAGCGAAAAAGGCCCTCTCAAACAAATGGATGACACAAAATGACAGAGATTATATTGGACATTAGAAAAATGGAAAAAAAAATACATACAATTGAAAATGAGCAAATTTGACATTTTGTGGGCAAAATGGGACATCACAATGGGTCGCTGTGTTTTGTATTTTTCTGAGGAGCCTCTGTTGGTGTTTTGAGCTTGTGTTTTTTACCTTCATAAATCACCAGAAGTGTTGCTGGATGTGAATAGCCATGGTTCAGTTTTCTCTTCCTGAGATCCTCACAGACGTGGTGAAATGTTGCTTGTTTACGAACTTCGTATGGAATAGCCAGGGTAAAGAAGACACGTTTGCTTTTGTACTGGAGGTCTCCTTTAACTTTTGCAGCCTTCATGACATGCTCCTTCTCATTGTGGTTCAGAAACTTGTGATTTATCAGCTTCTTGTATTTGTTGGCCCAGGCGATGTGCTCTATCTATAGAGGGACCACAACTCCAGGGCCGGATAAAAGCGCCAGAATTATCTTCTGGAGGAAGTCCTCCATATCGTCTCCTTCCTCGCCCCCTGGAACCCCCACAAGTCTGATATTATTACTGCGAGACCTGGACTTCAATTTCAGAATGTCGCTTTTAATATTTTTTTTTTAGTTTAACCACCTCAGCTTTCACTTGCTCTGCTTTGGCGAAGCCCGCGCTTCCTCCTGCCGCCTTCAGCGCCAGTATCTCTTCAGCTCTCAACAACACCATGTCACGCTGCACTTCAGGCAATACAAAGACCACCTGTTGTAGAGTTGTTATGTGCTCTGTCCCTTTTGTCCTCTGTGGCCTCTGGTGATCCCTGCCGGAGACTGCACTCTGCTGCGTGCCTGCGTGCGGCTCCCCCTCTGATGCTGTGCTAGCTTTAGCACTGTTAGCTTGTGGGGATGTCGGTTTTCCTACAAGGTTCTAGCTCTTAAGTTTACATTTATTTGTTCGCTTTTAGTTTCCTTGCCTTTTCCAGGTTTAGTCATATCTTACAGCATCTCGCTCCTTGGTTTGTAGGTGAGAAGCAGATTTTAAAGGCAATTTTCTGCAGCAGGGCATAGCAGTGCAACTAGTCAGTCTGCGCCGTAATCGGAAGTCCAGTGCAACATTTTTCAGAATTAGCATTTTTCACACATTAAAAAGGTTCTCTTGGGCCTCTGCAGCTGGTTAGTTTGAATGTAGGATAGGGTAGGCCCTGTTAATAGCAATAAAAACATTGAATTATTTTTCCATAAATAATATTTTGGTACAGTTTTCACACTTTCTCTTGCATACACAGGGCATCCTAGGTTCGGGCCTTGCTCTGAAGGTGCAGGAGCAGCACAGACAGAAGCACTTTGAGAAGCGCAGACACCCAGCAGCTGGACTCATCCAGGTAAGACAGAGAGAGTCTAACTACACAAGGTCTATTACCTGTCAACTGACCTGTCCTTTGACCTGTCCAGGCAGCCTGGAGGTACTACTCCACCAACCCCATCAGGGAGGACCTCATCGCCACATGGAGATTCTATGAAACCATTATTTCTCTGCCGTGTTTCAGGCAAGTCCCTCACTCAGCTCAACACATTTAATTTTGATTCCTTCCCTTTTTTTAACAAACAATATGCAGGTAAGAGAATTTATTGTATTACTTTGAGAGGTATTATTTATGAAATGTGTTTGTTAAGATAAGATCAAGACAATGCAAGTCAAGACAATGCAAGTTAATAGGAACAAAAATCTTACATGTAGAGCTTAAGGTCCCAGAGCGACTGTGTCCTCTGTTTCCGGTCCTGTGCGCCTTGTGTGAAGACCTGTGATGTGTTGGATCTGTCTGTCTCACCCTGTCTTCTGTTCTTGTGTGTCCAAAGGAAGGACCACCTGGAGGTCATGGCCAGGTACGTCCATGCTTCCTCCCCCTCTCTCTGTAACGTAAAAAAGTCCTCCCTCTTTTTTCTTGCTCTCTTTTTCTGAACCTTGTCATAATCAGAAAAGGTTTATTGCCAAGGTCAAGGAACAAAATTCACAAATATAGGAACTTGTTTCGGCATTAAGGTGCAACATACAATGATGAACAATAATAAAACAACATATATGAAATCAAAAGGGCATGCATTGAAGAAAACTATTAAAATTGACTTTAGAATTAAATAAAAATAGGCTTACTATGTACACAAGAATTTAAAGTTAATGTATGTGGTGCAGAAAGTGAACAGTGCAGTGAGTGATTGATTAAATTGTTGTTAAAGTGGCAGGTGTTTAGAAGTTTTCAATGAGTCCAACGGCAGAGGGAAAGAAACTATTCCTGTTGCAGGAATGCTCTGGTCCAGATGGACCGTAGCCCCCTGTCTGAGGGTAGTGGTTCAAATAGTCCATATCCAGGTTGAGAAAGGTCAGCTGTGATCCGTCCTTCTCGTCCCAGTGACCTGGAGACGTACAGGTCCTACAGATATGGAAGTCTGCAGCCGATCACCTTCCCAGCACAACGCACAATGTGCTATAGTCTCTGTTTGTTTCTGGCTGTGGCTCCAGCGTACCACACAGTGTTGGAGGTGGTGAGGATGGACCCAATGATGGCTGTGTAAAACTGCACCATCATCTGCACTGGTAGCTTGGATTTCCTCAGCTGCCGCAGAAAGTACATCCTCTGCTGGGCCTTCTTGATGTGGGAGCTGATGGTGGGCTCCCACTTGAGGTCCTGGGTGATGGTGGTGCGGATGAAGCGGAAGGACCCCACGGTGGGGGAGTCTGTCATGGTGAGGGGGTGCTGGGGAGCTGTGACTTTCCTGAAGTCCACGGTCATCTCCACTGTCTTCCAGTTTGTTACCGCTGCACCAGGACACGAGCCGGTCCACCTCCCTCCTGTAGACAGATTCATTCCCGTCCGAGATGAGCCCGATGAGGGTGGTGTTATCCGCAAACTTGATCAGTTTTACGGAGTCGTGGCTGGAGCTGCAGTAGTTTGTGTACAGGGGAGAAGAGCAGAGGAGAAAGTACACAGCCCTGTGGAGTCCTGTGCTGATCCTCCCAGTGTCTGAGACACTCTTCCCCAGCCGCACGCACTGCCTCCGATCCGTCAGGAAGTCAATGATCCACCTACAGGTGGAGTCAGGCATGTTGAGCTGGGAGAGCTTTTCCTGGAGCAGAGCAGGGAGGATGGTGTTGAATGCAGAGCTGAAGTTCACAAACAAGATCCTGGAATAGGTTCCCGGGGAGTTCAGATGCTGCAAGATAAAGTGGCGTGCCAGGTTGATGTAGTCTACAGATCTGTTGGCTCTGCATGGGGTCCAGCAGGGAGGAGGTGAAGGACTTGAGGTGGGGCCAGACCAGGCGTTCAAATTACTTCATGACTACAGACGTCAGTGCCACAGGCCTGTAGTCATTAAATCCAGTGGTACGGGGCTTCTTGGGGACAGGTACGATGATGGACGACTTGAAGCAGGCTGGGACGTGACATGACTCCAGGGAGGTGTTAAAAATGTCTGTGAAGATGGGGGTCAGTTCGCCTGCAGAGTGTCTCAGGGTAGCGGATGAAACACTGTATGTTTTGTCTCCCTCTTCTCTCCCTCTACGCCGTCTCTGTCCCTCTGTCTCTGCCGCTCTTCCCTTCTCTTTCTGTCGCTCCCTCCCTTTCTGGGACAGCTTCTGAATGTTCCTCTTGTCTCTGCTGTCTCTCTCCATACTGTCCATGCTCTACCTGCCTTTCTCAGTCCTGGTGCTCTTTTCTCTCTCACTTTCTTTTCTGTGTCTCTCTCTCACTTGCCATTTCCCTCCATACTGTCTGTCTTTCTTCTTCTGACTCACTCTCTGTCTTTCTCTCTCCCTCTCTCGCTCAATTCTCTTTGTCTCTCTCTCCTTTCTCTTTCGCTTGCCGTCTTTTTCTCTGCTCTGTTTCATGTCTCATGTCTCATTGCCCTCCCTCTGTCTCTCTGTCTTACTGTCCCAGCTTTATCTCTGTTGTCTTTTTCTCTCTCTGTGTCCTTTCTCTGGTCCTCACACTTTCCCTCTATGTTCGATCTTTCTCTCTGTCCTTTCCCTGGTCCCCTGGCGCTTGGCTTCTGACTGCCCCCCTGCACATAATTCTCTAAGTAAATTCTGATTATGAAGCCACTTTTAATTGCGGTGATTTCCTCAGGAGATATGATGGTATATTTATAGAAGCTTTTAAGTAGCAGCAGCATTAGTGCTGGTCAGTCCTGGTGCTAGAAAGTGAGGACACAGAGAGAACGAGAGGGTCTCCTAAACTTATGCAAGTTTCTCATCCATACGTCTGCAAAGTTACTGGAATATGTGCATTTCTTTTCTCAGTGTTGCCAGATTGGGGTTTTTTGGGCTACTTTTGTTCCACTTTGGCGGAACAAAAGCGGGTGTTGTTTTTTTTTCAAGGGCTTCTTCTCGCCTTACCAGGCTGGAGTTTACAGGTGTAAGAAAATCTAACGTTTTAGAAATTAGAAATACAGTTTTTGTAAAAGTACAGTTAATATATTGTAATTGCAATATATAGTCTGACCAAAATAAATGTCTGGCTAAATAAATGTGATTATCTGAATGAGGCACAGAGACAAGTGGCAGCTCTCTCTCTCTCTAGCTCTCCTCTCTCTCTCAGCAGCATGCTATAAACGCTCACTCTGACCTGAGAAAGTTTACACATCTTTGCATAGAGCGGACGAACTGTAAGTTTGAAGAACTGAACAATATGAAAGAGATTAGCCTATACTGCATTATATTGGGTCATAAATGAAAGCAAGAGGATACGGAGCAAGGACAGATGAAGAGAGCGAGTATGGTAGTTCAGCACATCAGGCCACAGTGGTAAGAATGGCAGTAGTCGTGATTAAGTTGTGTGAGTGGCTGGAGCACCACAATGTTGAGCGTGTGGAGGGTCGTACGCATCTGGGGAAGACAGGGACACTGTAGGAGTAGCCTTTGACAACGGGTATTTTATGCGTTAGAGTTGATAAAAAATAAGCGCATTGGGGTTTTTGTTATTCAGGTTTCATTTGGCCTATTTCTAATACTCGGTGGTGCTGCTTACAATTAATAATGCTCCAGTATGTTGTGGAACGAGACATTTTCTTCAATAATGTACAGTAAACCTGATACAGTGTGTGCATGTTATGCATAGCAATTTTAAAAATTTTTCTTGACTGACAGCCCTTTTATGGATGTTATTTTGACCACTGATGACTTTTGGTTGATCAATTCAACTCTATAATAATACAATTTGGTGGTTAGGGTGGATTTTCAACAATCAGGCAACACTGCTTGTTTTAGAACTTTGAATCATGCTTTTTTGAAATCAACAAATGTATTTATTTATTATATTTCTTTCATAACATATAAAATACATTATCATCGATATAGTTATACAAAAAAATGAAAGGAGCAGAAAGAAGAGCAATCTTCACACATTTTCTATCAAGTCAGAATCAGTCACGCCACTGCTCAATACAACTCCAGCTAAAGCCCTTGTTTTGCAAGTCTAAGTCCCAAGTCCCAAGCCCGAATGAAGTCACAAGCCAATGACGGGCTTGTCCAAGTCAAGGTCTATGTTTGTGGACCACAAGTCCAAGTCCTAGGCTTTGATTTTCAAATTTCAAGTCCTTCAAGATTTGAATAAATATTACAAATATCTTTTTGCAATTTATTTTTTAATTTTTTGGGTAAATTCTCGATGGACAAGGAGTGGGGAAATGTTTGTATTTCACAATGGAGAACCACAAGATATTTAGGTTAAGGAATTAATTTATTTCCTTAACCTAAATTATCTGAAACATGAGATTGGTATCAAATGGGACAGCTCTCACGCTGGTCCCCAGAAAGCCTTATAACACTATGCCATATAGTGTGACGGAGGCGTCGCCCCTTCAGTCTAAGTAAGCACACTCTTCTCGCTCAGGGCAAGAAAGGCGGTCTGGTGAGATACCTCACTCCCGTAATGCCAGACAAGTTTACCCGAAGACCAATGATCACACAAGCACCCGGGGCGATGCCCCCATGCTCAGGACGTTCTTAGATAGTGAAGGCCCAGTGACATCTAGTCTGTAGAACCTGGGAAAGGTTCCTCCACCGAGATGCCCCGGAACACTGCGCATGATGTAGCCATGCCACAAGTGGAATGAACGCGCAGACCAGCAGGGGGCTGAATCCCGCTGCTGTCATAGGCCACGGTAATAGCTTCCACTATTCAATGAGACAAGCACTGTTTCGTGAGGGGCTTACCCCGATGGAGCCTATAACACAAACAGCTGCTCAGTTCCCCGAAACGAAGCAGTCCTATCCACATAAACGCGCAATGCAGGCACCGGTCAGAGCGCATTGAGGCCGCTGATGCGCCTCTGACGCGGACAGAGGAGACAGAGCAGATCGCTCAATGGGGAGGCATGACAAAGTTGGGTTAAAGACCTTTCGCATGAAAGCATGATTAGGTTTTAACAAAACCTTAGAATCCCCTCTAGTAAATTGCATGCATGACGTGTTGACAGACAGAGCATGTATCTCACTCACACACACCTGGCAGAAGCCAACACCAGCAGCAAAGCCGTTTTAAAGGAAAGTGATTTTAGCTTCACTTGATGGAGTGGCTCAAATGGTGGGCGAGACAGGGCATTCAGCAATATTGTCAAATCCCCACGGAGCGACTAGGCTCCTTGAGACTGGTGTAACACGCAGGTTTATAGAATAGACTTAGAAGTTTTAAATTTAGGCTTAGGTTTGACTCAGAGGAAAGTGAGCAGTTCTTAAATAACATTGATCACAACATGATGTAGAATTCATTTGACTTGTGTATTATAGAAAACAAAGATATTTACTACTATTTACAGAGTGCACTATTAGGTTAGAGAGTCCTCTGCACTGCGTGCAAGCGATGAAGATCCACAATCCCACTGTTCAATATAGTCCACTACTATGCGCTTAGGCTAAAATCAGTTTTACGGACGGAAAAAACAGATGAGGGGGATAGTTGAGTGTATGCGTGAATTGTCCTGAGCGCAGTTGAATGAGTGGGATGAGAGTTGGCTGCAGAGCCTCCTACCGCACCAGCAGTATCGTGAGGAGGACCTCTAGGAACCCATATGCTGTAGTCTCTTCTCCATTGGAGGCCCAACAGGAGAATGAGCAGGAGAATAAACCTGGCCTGCATAAACAGCCCCATGTCAATATTTTGTGAATACATATCAAACACTATTGTAATAAATTACAGTGGTACCATATTTCATAAATGCATAATACATTTCATAGATTTCAAGTGAGGCTCAATTAATTAATTTAGCAATTAAAACAATAGCCAAAAACAATAAATCAGAGTTCCACAATTAATGAAATGTAGCAGCTAATCAACCAATCACAATGTGGCAATAAGTATGTGCATCAACCCATTTAAAACCCATATGCCCCTTTGCTTAGGAATTAATTTGGGCCGCTGGTTAAACAGTCAACGCGCGGGCAAAACATACGATTGCTTGTGCATATAGCATTGGCGCCGGCTAACACCAGTTAGCATTAGGAAAACACTCACCTAGTTCCTTCCAATGTACAAGCACACAGCCACAAGTAAATACAACGGAGGTATCTGCAAGTTGAGGGACACAACGTTTAGTTACAACTCATAAGAATATGAAACGAGAGCCTTTCATAGTTAGTTCTATCTGCAGCTGTTCTCACTCTTGACGTCCCACCCATCTACCCGAAGGTGTGCAGTTGGTCTAATTATTCTTACGCTTCCGCGGGGGGGGTTGACGTAAGTATCGAGATTCCTATGAGATTACGGCTACCATGGTAACGAGGGAAATGCAGTGGAGAACTGAACTAATTCAACGGGTAATGCACTTTATCAGCTGGGTTACACTGGCTTGAGGCGACATGCACCTTTCATGAATGAACAGATAAGAGGGTGCTGACGAGCAGTCTTATCCCCAAAACCAATGTGACAAGCTGAAATAGCGGCCAAGTACACTTTAATGGTGGAGAAAGCCAGACCTTTTTCCAGCAATCTTTGGAGGAACGTCAGAATGAACACAGCCCTTGCTTACGCACGACTCCTCGAAAGCACGCCACTTTCCCTCGTATGCATGCATTACGAGTAGAAATGGCCCTGGCGCTTTAAATGGTGTGAATGACCTTGTCCTCGAGACCCACAGAGGATAAGTTTAACCTCTCGGGGGCCAAACCCACAAAGCAAGACGCTCTGGGTGAGCATGAAAGATCTCCCCGCGTGCTTGTAACACCAGGTCCCTGCACAGAGGCAGAGGCCACGGGTGACTGGATAATAGCTGGAATATGTCTGCCATCCAGTGTATCGCAAGCCATTGGGGGGCCAAAGGTGGCGTGAGTCTTTTCTCTCTTGGACCCTGGACAGAGAAGCAGTAATCATTTCTAATGGGGGAAACACGAACGGGAGGACGTGTGGCCACTCGTGTGCCAATGCGTCCAGGCCCAATGGTGCACTCTGATCCGTCAGAGTAAAACGGGGGGCACTGTATGTCCTCTTGTGACGCAAATTGGTCCACCTTTGCTCTGCCGAATCCCTCCCATATCTGGTTCACGACCCTGCTGTGAAGCTTCCAGTCTTTGTAGCAAGGGATGCCCCGAGAAAGCAGGTCCGCTCCCCGGTTCATGATCCCCGGGACATGCGTGGCTCTCAGCGATAATAGGTGAGAGCATGTGCTCTCAGAGAGAGGCCGAATGGGAGAACTGTGTACTCGTAGGTCACTCCCTGAAAAGCCAAAGCTTAGATACTTTTTGTGAGGGGGATAAATCGGGATGTGAAAGTATGCGTCTTTCAGATCTTTGGACTTGAACCAATCGTCCTGACGCACGAAGCGTAGTAGAGTACTGTGTGTCAGCATTCTGAACGTATACGTTCTCATGTATTTGTTCAGAGCATGTAGATCCAGAATGGGACGCAAACCCCCCTCCTTTCTTGGGTACCAGGAAGTATTTTTGACACCACCATCCTATTCGACTTTAGAACTATGTAATTGGGCCTCAGAACCCCTGCCATAGACAACAAGAATGGATATCTCTGGACAATACTTTTGGCGCCTGGATAAAAGGCCATCACAGAAAAATAGATGACACCAACTGCTTTGACAATAAAGGATTGGACCAACACCATAATTGACATACGGAAAATGGAAAAAGAATCACACACAGACTTAACTTGGAAAAGGGCAAATTTTACATATAGTGTTGGTGTAATCCCTCATTCGTCCAGGAGTGTTCCATTGTAGAAAAAGTTTCAGTTGTAGTCATCTGGACTCTGTTTTAGAAAAAAAACGATACGTTTCGACTCTCATCCAAGAGTCATTCTCAATCAGTGAAACAGGTCGGAGAACTCCTGTTTATATTCTACTCTGTGAAAGCCCTGCCCACAGGGCAGGACCTCCTGATAATGGCCCAATAGAAACTTAACTGGGAATACAAATAGAAGTATACAGTGATCCCTCGTTTATCGCGGGAGTTGCATTCCAAAAATAACACGCGAAAAGTGAAAGTGAAGTGTTATGGGTAGTTGATGGCGCTCTTTCTTTTTCTGAGCAAGAAGATTTTTATAAGCGGATATGCCACCTTCGATTATATTTGAGAACTGCAATGAACGACTCCTCAAAGGGTCCCAAAGGGTCCCATTCTTGTGCCGTGCGCTGACATTGTGGGTTTTGTCACAGAGAGAAAATGCAAACGTAAAGTTGGCAGAATGTGAAAAACCAATACAGTACAGCGTCAATATTTTATTTCTAGACAACAGTAAAGCCCCTGATCAGGATTCAGAGCACAATGCACTGTAAAAATATCCGCACTGTAAAAAAAATCCGTGAAGCAGCGAAGCCGTGAAAGATGAAACGCAATATAGCGAGGGATCACTGTATAGGAAACCCACACCCACGGATCAGTACCTGCTCTTTTGCTACAGCACAAGCTGGGAGGGATCAGAACACTACAACATAGAGCACAAGAGTGCCTACCAGCTCAGAGGGCAAGAGGAAAGAGGAAAAACACGTCCGGAATGCTCTCTCAGCCTGTGGATACCCGACTTGGGCTCTGAACAAAGTGAAGAGAACCAAAAAGCAGGACAAATGGGACAAAAGGGAAACAGAACCAAGAAGAAACGGTGTCTCTATCCCTTATGTTAAAAACTGCAAAGAATTTTTAGACAACACAAAGTCCCTATTTATTTCAAACCAGGCAACACTTTAAGACAAAAACTGGTTTCACCCTAAGGACAAGATGCTTACACAAAAACAGAGCAATGTAGTGTATTCTATCCAATGCAGTGAAGAAAGTTTTAAAGAGCGGTACATAGAGGAGACTAAACAGCCACTTCACCAGAGGCTTTATCAACACAGAAGACACGCGGGTTCAGGACCCCAAAGCGCTGTACATCTTCATCTCAAAGACACAAACCACTCAATTGAAGACAGTGAGGTGGAGATTCTGAGCAGGGAGAAAAGATGGTTTGTTAAAAAAGAGAATCCTTCCTTAAATCGTAATGTAGGTTTAAGATTCAACCTTCCAGTTTTTTATAATGGTCGTCTGAAACCCTGGAGACGCCCGAGGCATTCTGATGGTAATCAGCCACTCGAGGTGAGGCAGCCAAACACCAGGGAACAATAGAACAATAGGCCCATCCCAGTTAAGTTTCTATTGGGCCATTATCAGGAGGTTCCGCCCTGTGGGCAGGGCTTTCACAGAGTAGGCTATAAACAGGAGTTCTCAGACCTGTTTCACTGATTGAGAATGACTCTTGGATGAGAGTCGAAAAGTATAGTTTTTTTCTAAAACAGAGTCCAGATGACTACAACTGAATCTTTTTCTACAATTTACATATAGTGGACTAAATGGGTCTCAAATCTTGGATCTTGTGTGCTTTAACCTTGCTTTTTATTTTTATCTGGATGCACTACTATTCTTAATATAGTAATCTTAAACAATACACACTTTTCTTCACACTTTTTCTCTGGATCCGCCCTGTCTGTATCTTTGGTTTTTGTATTGTTTTATCATCTCTATGTATATCTAATTTTTGATTGATCTATGTTTTTCTTTAATAGTTTAAAAAAAGAACACATTTTTTATTTTTTATTTTTTCCTACTACGCAGATGATTTTCGGGTAAATTTGACCAAACCAGAAATTGCCATACCCAATGTGATGCATTTTCTTTAAAAAAAAAGTGTCCAATGTCTGGATACAAAATTTAAAAAAAAATCTGAATTGATCTCATTCTGGCAACCCCCTTTGAACTTCAGAAAGATCCAGCCATTTAAATGGAAAAGAGAATATCTTAGAATTAGAATAAGAATCATAATCAGAAAAGGTGTATTGCCATTGTCAATGAACAAAATTCACAAACATAGGAACTTGCTTAGGCGATTCGGTGCAACATACAATGATGAACAATAAAAACAACATATATGAAATCAAAAAGGGCATGCGTTAAAGAAAACAATTTAAATTTACTATAGGATAAAATAAAAATAGGCTTACTATGTACACAAAAGTTTACAGTTAAATTTACAGATTGGCAGGTGTTTAGAAGTGTTCATGAGTCCAACGGCAGAGGAAAAGAAACTGTTCTTGTGCCGGGAGGTTGGACCGTAGCCTCCTGCCTGAGGGTCAGCTGTGATCCGACTCGCTCGTCCCAGAGTCCTGGAAACGTACAGAAGTCTGCAGCCGATCACCTTCTCAGCAGAGCGCAAAATGTGCTGTAGTCTGGAGAAGGACGGACTCAATGATGGCTGTGTAAAACTGCACCATGTTTGACTTGGAGAAGCATGACTTTTATAGGTACTTACAAATAAGGAGATATTGTAACCAAGAAATTGACCGCCATAGCCCTTTGACTGAAATATGTATTAAACCTTCAAGGAGAATAATATCTAAATTATACAAATATATTAACAATGTGGGCTGTCACTGTACTAATTACATTAAGGATAGATGTTTGGAGAGAATTCTGTTGGAAAAATGTGTCACTTTTCTATACAACACCATGTCAAAGTGCCCATCATTCACAAGGAAATGCTGTTCAACTGTTGGAGACATTCGGGACTATTTTTTCTTTTTTTTGATTTTTTTTTTTTATGTCTACTGATTTTGGTTTATGTCTATTCTCTTTCTAATCTAGTTTTGTTTCAGTGTGTTTTTTTTGTTTTTTTTACGTTATGAATTAGAATGTTAAAATACAGCTATAGGGGTCAGTAATACACTTTCACGGTCAAACTTTCAAGGTCCAGCTTGAGAACTGGAACTTCACGGTGGTTCTGCCACTTAGCTACTTTTATATTATAATATAAATTATTATATTATAGCATATGTAATTTTTCCACAATTCACCAATATCTTTTTTCATAGCAAATAGACTAACGATGGTTTTAAAATAATTTGTAATTATTTATTGCTTATTTAAATGTTGATTTTAGATAGATAAAGCTGACAAGAGATGTGGAGCAGAATTCTGCTTTTGTTGTAATCAGAACATCACACACTGGACTCTTTTTTACGTTCCTCTCGTTTCTCTAAAGAGCAGAAAAGCTAAATGCTGCAAAGCGAACTCTCATCAGTCAGCGCTGCACTCCTTTCTTATTTAGTCTTGCTGTAAAAGTGTACTCATGATGCTGTGATCTGACGCACAGTGATGCACGGGCAGCAGGCTTTTTGTGGGGGTCGGGCCAAGAAAGGATTTCATAGTGGGATGAGATGGACCGGCTCTTAAAAGGCTGACAGTGACCGCAGTCTCGTGTTCCGTAGACTCTTGTATTCAAAACATGAGCATTAATTTCCTCATTAGGCTCTTTTTTTCTCTGAATATGAGTCGTATTGCAATAAAAACATTTAATTGCAGCTTAACATACAGATAACATGTATGTGCTGTCCTCACTGTCCGCCTGTGTCTGCCTTCCTCCAATGTTTGCTCTGCTTTTGCGAAGCTACTGCATGTTTGGTTTGGAGTGAGAGGGAAGGAGGGAGAGGGGGAAAATGTATGAAAGACGCAAACTCCCAGTAAATTTTTTACAATTTCTAAAACGCCTGCTCATCTCTAACACTGCAAGGCTGCACTGCTCGTTTTCTCTGAATGAGGGGCGTATGCGATTTAAGTAAAAAGTTTAGTGTCATAGGTTTGGGTCCGGACGGGACTGAGCTTTGGTCTGGATCTGGACCAGATTTGATTTAATTGTGACCTGGGTCACATCTGCTGCCCATGTCCAACCAGGAAGTACAATTATAAGCTTCACCAAACTAGGGAAAACTGTATATTCTATCATTATTTCCTGAAATATAATTATAACGTTTTAGTGAAATGAGTAGTCCAAACTTTCATATGAACTGTAACTTATTAATCGACTTGACGTTCAAAGTCGCACAGTTCTATGTCCAGCAGTGTCACTGACCATGTTCTGCGGATACAATTTCCTCTGCTAAAGTTCAGTGAGCAGCAACAAGAGAGGCTGTGATGTGGGGAAGAGCCGAGCGTTTCTTGGATGCTCCTTGCCTGCACATCTTTGATGTTCTGTCCTCAGAGTGGGCCAAGAAAACACAAAATGACAGATTAACATTCTCCTGTGTCGGAGAGAAAGGTTGGGGCTGAATAAAAACGTACGTAAGGGTTCTGAGGTAAACATCATAATTGACAATTCAGTCTGTGTTCATGAAAAAACTACGTAGCATAGTGGCAGAGGTTTAAAACTTTTGTTTTGATAACGTATTAGTGAATAGCCTTTTTTAATTATTTGAATACATTTTATTTATACAGGCTAGAATTTAATGAGAGAAACTCTCTTTTCCATGAGTTCCCTGTTGAATACAAAACAAAAGAAAACAAATCACACACAATGTGGAACAAAATCATTAAAAACATTCAAAACAAGAGCACTGGCACTGTGGATAGTCTTATAAGTGTTTTGAATTACCTGTAATTAAAAGGCATAAAATCATGTAATTTTAAAAGCCTTTGAGTTTTGTTCCATAAATGGTAGTAAAGTTCCTGAAAGCCTTAGCTCCGTATTGATTCGATAAAACTCTAAAATAAGAATGTCTGTTGATCTTAATCGATGAATACTTGATCTGATATTCAGAAAATATGTGAAATAATCAAGTAAAATCCCAATGAGAGCCTTATAAATAAACAAAAGGCAGAGCTGTTCTCTTCTTGCATGCAATAATTTCCATCCTACTTTAGAATATAATTCAGTGGTTAGTTCGGTATCCTTCTACCTACCTGAATGCTGAATAACAAAACGAGTTATTACGTTTTCAGACTGTTGCTGTAGAATGCATATATATATATATATATATATATATATATATATATATATATAGATATATATATATATATATATATATATATATATATATATATATATATATATATATACATTTTTTTGTATTTGAATACAGCATGATAAAAACTGAGGTGAGTCCACTAGCTAATTTTAATGAATTAATGTAGATGTAAGCTAAGCCCTTGTCATGTAACATCTGCCGCTTGGAGTCAATGACCGTGCTCATTGGCAGAATTGGACCCCTTCTTCGCTTTGTGTCCACTTTGCACATGCGTTGGCGGAGCTGCTTAAAATATAATTCTGGATTAGTTGGATTTTTATACCGAATCTAAGATAACAGTTTAGCCGCACAAGCTGCTCAAGGGAGAGTGGAATGGCGAGAATCTTCGCTGCTTAATAACAAAGGCTGTGTGGGATTCTTTCTTTTCCTCTCCTCAATTTTGGGGTCCAACCCTTGGCTCTTTCTCAGTCCTCAGTAGGCTGCTTATGTACTTGTGTACTCCTGGGTTTGTGGGTGTAGACTTGGGTAATGGACTGGAGAAGTTTACATGCTTGCACTTGGCTCTTTTAACGTTCGGACCGGTGCACTTGAAGACATTACAGTAATTACAGCTCATGTGGGCACTCGCCATAATAAAAGCCAATAGAGAATCTGAAAAATTTAACAAATAATACAAAAACAAAATCTTGTTATCGTCTACCTCATCAATCCTCTTCATGAAACCTTCAGCTAAATGTTTGAGCAGTTTCTTTTTGAATGTTGTTTTATTCTTATTAGAAAAGGCTATATTGTCCAAATACCTTAAGAATATAATATACATTGCATCTATTGTCTTCTAGGTACAGTGTCCGAACGTGTATACACAGGTCCTACTGAAAATACATGTTCAGAATTTATTTAACACTTATTCTTATTCTTATTCTTTCCTATGGTGGTGTTCAGAATATGTTTTATCTTTTTCTTTAAATCAAAGGAATACATTGTGGTATTTGATCTCATAATTATATATTTTAGGTTAATACAGCTCTTGTAGTGAGTGTGTATGCAAACCATCCCTTCTCCCCCTCTCTTTAGTGATGCTGACTAGACATAGGCATAATCAGTTTTATTCATTTCCTTTGCCCTCGTTTATTTAATAGGTTGGTATTATTATTTGAAAAATGAAATACACTTCAATTTACAAAAATCCAGCTTTAGGCTATATCAAAGTTTTCAGTTAAAGTCTGCGACGTTTGTCCTCATATTTTCATTTTCATTTGGAGATTGATTACTAATTAATTGTGAGGAAATTAAAGCAGGAAAAAGTTTTATTCTCCACATCTGCTAAAAAAACAAAGTGCGCAGCATTGAGACGAATTGTTACAAATGCATTGGATAATTCAGAGCATTATTTTGCACGCTGTGGTCGGCTGATCCATAGGCTTGAGCATGTGGTCCTGCGGCTGTTTTTTGTGCACGCAGGAGTGGGTGAGGGTTGAAGTAAACTGCCACCAGTGAGAGCAATGTTGGGTAATATACTGAGTACGGACAAGTCTCCTTTGTTGCGTCCCCGGTAAAACGGGCGGAGCAAGTTCTCACTTGGGATTTCAAGCCCTTGCTATTAAGCAAACGTTAAATTGGAACAGGACTTTGGAGGATGACGTTTCACTAGTCCACATGCACACAAGTGTGCAGAAGAATGTGGCTTGAGAAACAGCCCTGCACTATTTGCAGAACTGCACTCTCTGTGGGGGAAGAGACAATTGCTAAGTACTATATCTAACTCCAAAATGGTTACTTAAAAAATAATTTAAAGATATTAAAACACTTATGATATAAATATTCATATTATATTCATATCATCTAGTTACTACCCTACAAGCATCGGACTCCGGTGAAGCTCTGCCTTCGGTCCACCAAATCCGCTACCAAAGTCAGAACTGCTTCGCGGATCCGCCATGTGTTTGCTCCGTATCCTCTTTATGACTGTCGCCCTTGGCCAGCTTGCTATCACAGAGATGATCCGCGGCTGAATCCGCACTGATCCACATAGGAAAAACCACAGTTGTTGGGTACTATCATCTAGCAGATCCGGGCTGGAGCCGCTCAACGCGCTTTTGATTTATCAGCCGTTATCAGAAAGAAGAAGATGAAACTGATATCCCAGGATTGAAATGAAAATGTAAGTAAATTGCCAAAAAGGTATTTATATTAACCACCTTTAATGTACATAACATTAACTCTAAGTTGTGATGTGTGTACGTCTGTGATTGTGTGTGTTTTTCATTAGTTTTGAAGAAAGCTTAGAACAGAGTTATGAGGTAGCTCTTGTTAAAATGAGTTTGCAACGTTAAATGGTTTTGTATATTATACTTCCCTATTTCTTATAAAATGTGTTTTTACTTTGGGCGCTGCAGGGGGGAGCTCGATCACTAAAGTTACTTCAATCAATCAAGCAATCAAACTTTATTTATAAAGCGCCTTTCATACATAGATTATGACACAAACTGCCCCACAATCGCCTGACCGAGTCAACCACACAAGCCACACACAGTCACATGCAGTCATTCACACACACACACACACACACACACACCCACCACAAACACATGCACGCACACACACATGCACACACAAATGCATATGCACACAAACACACTCACATACACACTCTAAAATAGATAAGGCTGAGTACTTAGTTCTGCTTTAATTTTAGTTGTTGTGATGGGCTTGGTTCTGGGTAGCCACTCTTGGGACGCTGTCCTCGGCCATGAGACCGCTGTTTACGTTTTTGTACTCATAAGTTTACTTGATACTAAGGTGCTGCTGTGCATGTTTCACAAAAATAATGTCAGGACTAATAAAAGGCTCGACTTGTACAACAAAACTAGCCAACCAAAACTTCCTCTGTTTTTTCCCAGACTGACAGCCCTTCTCATGAGTGTCACCTCATCAGCAGCACCTGCACGCTGATCCAAAGTAAGTACACTCTTTCTGTTAAACTGAGGAGGATTTAGTCTATGGTCAGATCTGTCTTTTTTCAGAACCTTAGTTGGTTTTCAATGAAGACACAATACATTTTCTTACATCGTGACTTGGCCATTGATGTGCATGTTCAACAAAAATCTTAATTGCAATATTGACCACCATACCTTAAATATTAGGCTATATTTTAAATGTTGCATGACACTCACAAAAGGCTCATTAAGACTAATATGTTAAGGGAATGTGGAAAAGTATTTAAGTTAAGTAATGATTTTTATTTCTATTTCAGATTATACTCCGATTGTTATATCATTTTAAAATGAAGATGGACATAAAGAAATGATAACGACCAAATATCAAATAAGACCCCAAGGTTTCTTACAGTAGAACTGGAGGCTACACTGATATTGTTCAGTGTGACTATCTGCTAAGATGAAGAGTCTCCTCTTGTCTAGAGCCTAGTACAAGGACCTCTGTGTTTTCTTTTCTTTCTTTTTTTAAAGCTTTATCAGACATAGGATGAGAAACAGGGGAGGACATGCAGTACCCTGTCCTGGTGGAGTCGGGATTCAAACTCACATTCTGTGGTTGTGGTTACTAAGGTCCAACAGAACCAGGATTAAGACCAGTCCATCGTCAGCAGCTAAAAACTATTTATTTGTGATTTTAAATAGTGCAGTTTCCATGCTGTGGTGAGCTCTGAACCCTGACTGGAAGTATTTAAATAAATTATTGTTCTGTAGGTGGTGACAAAGTTGTTTGACTACAACTCTTTCAAGGATTTTGAAGACAAAGGGGATACAATAGGTCTATAGTTTACCAACAGGTCAGGATCGAGATTAGGCTTTTTCAATTGTGGTTTAATGACTGCATGTTTGAATGACTGTGGAACATAACCACTTTTTAATGAGGTATTTTGTTATATTAAGAACATAATCTATAATTAGGGGGAGAATGTCTTTGAGGAGCCTACTTGGAATTTGTGCTAGGATACAAGTTGACGTTTAAGAGGACATAATGGCTGAAGTTATCTCTGCTTGATCGACAGCAGTGAATCTTTCTAGTGTTACTGAGTTGGGGCTCTAGTTTTACAGCTCTGGCTTGGTCTGCGCTAATAGTGGGAGTAAGTTAGTTTCTCGCTAATAATCGTGCAAGTCTTTGAGTACTTGTGGCTTGAACTAACTTGGTTGAATGAACTGGAGAACTGTGTGGCCTGGGTGAATATTAGCTTGCTGAGGCCAGAAACCAACTGTTACTGCTTTTTTGGCGACGTAACTTCTTGAGCTTTGCTTAAGTCATCTTTGTTTAGGTGAGTGAAACAGGCAAAGACTTCAGGAACTGCACTTGAAGAGGGCCCTAGTTGGTCAATGAGCCGGCTAGGAGACGCTGGAGGCTGAGATAAGAGGGCAAAGGGCTATGATACCAAAAGGTGAGATGTTTCTACTCTCATTATCAATGGCGTTTATGGACAACTCAGCATCCACATTTTTTCTGCCTGGCTTGTACTGAATGTTGAAGTCCTCGATGGTGAGGGCTGCTTGCCATCTGTGGCCTGTAATATTGAACTTGATATACATAAGTGAGGGGATTCTTGTCTGTCCTCAAGGTGAAGTGAGCCCCATAGATGTAATCGTGAAACGTGCTGACTACCGCTGACTTCAAAGCAAGGAATTATAGTTGGTGAACAGGGAAGTTATTTTGAGGCTGGCTCAACTTTTGACTGGCAAATGCAACAGGACGCAGGCCATTAGCGTGTTCTTGGTTAAGGATTGCCCCTTGCCCATCCAGACTGGCATTGACGTGTAGGACATATGGCTTGGTGGGGTCAGCACGTGCCAGGACTGCAGCAATTGTGAGGGAGTGGACGGTATTAAGTGCAGAGACTATTAAGTCTCTGTGCATTAGAGGGTCCAGCCGTCTCCAAACTGCTCGGAGGGAAAAAAGTAGGTTGTTTTAGGACCTGTTGAGGCCTTTCTTGGTTTTTGTGTTGGCGGGTACCCCTTTGTCAGGTCTGTGAAAGGGTGGACGATGGCTGAGTAGAAGCCATGGAGAGTTTCAAACCTTGCTCTGCCAGGCGGTCAAGGACTTTTTGAAGGATGTCGGTGTAATCCCTCATTCGTCCAGGAGTGTTCCATTGTAGAAAAAGATTCAGTTGTAGTCATCTGGACTCTGTTTTAGAAAAACAAAACGTTTCGACTCTCATCCAAGAGTCATTCTCAATCAGTGAAACAAGTCTGTACATCTTCATCTCAAAGCCACAAACCACTCTATTGAAGACAGTGAGGTGGAGATCCTAAGCAGGGAGAAAAGATGGTTTGAAAGAGGAGTTAAGGAGGCAATCTTTGTTAAAAAAGAGAATCCTTCCTTAAATTCGTAATGGAGGTTTAAGATTCAACCTTCCGATTGTTTATAATGGTTTGCTGAAACCCTGGAGACGCCCGAGGCATTCGGATGCTAATAAAGGGACTCGGAAGATTGAGCCAAAGTCAGTGAACAATAGGCCCATCCCAGTTGGTTTCGATGGCCCATTATCAGGGGTCCCACACTGTGGGCAGGGCTTTCACAGAGAAGGATACACACTTGAGTTCTCAGACTTGTTTCACAATTGAGAATGACTCTTGGATGAGAGTTGAAACATTTTGTTTTTCGCATCATCTTACACTACTGCTCTGTGCCTGGGGCTATAGGTCAAATTCTGAACTAAAGATGCCATCCCAGCGTACGAGCACGGCTTTCCCCAAAACGCAATTCAGTTGTTAACGAAGACTACGTTGTTTTGAGAGCACCAACTAGATAACCAGCAATTGAATGCTAAAAACAGGCTGTACAGTTCAGCATTGACCTAATTTGGTTTGGGACCAGAAAATATTGCAATCTGACATTGACTTCGTCAATCCACGTAGTTTTAGCACCTCCGCCCGAAAGCTGGAGTGCCAGTACATATATAAAGAATCAGGAAGCAGGATATATTTATTGCCATTGTCAGTGAACAAAATTCACAACATAGGAAAGTGATTTGACATGAGAGACATGCAAAAGAGCACCAGTCACCCAGGCAGCCTTGCGGGGCCTGCTGGGGAACTTGGAACTCTAGGAAAATGAAATACAGTTTCAGCCATAAGCATTACAATAATACGCAATATACAACACATCTTATGAATATAGTACTCGTGGTCACGTGATGGTGTTTTTCAGCGGATGTGGGGAATTGGGTCACAAACGAGGAGAAATAGAAAGTGGGAAGTGCAGACAGTGTAGTCAAGGCCGAATGAATGATTTTTGTGTGTGTGGGTCTCTGTGACCGGCTCTCCGGCTTGTTTTTCCAAGGCCGGGAAGAGATAAGGAGGAGAAGGGAGATTTTGGCACATAAACTAATGGTGATGGCGTTTGAACCAATGACTTATAACTGTGGTATTCAAAAGCACATCCTGTGTGTGTGATGTTTGCAGTCATGGCCTCATAAAGGCTCTTTCCCATTCGCACGTCCTCAATGCTGGCGCAGGACCAGAGCCAGATGAGGAGGCAGACACAAAATGCTGCGTGTTTTATTACTATCTGACTGAAACTTACGGAGAAATTAGCCAATTGAGGAACTGAATTTAGAAGCGACTAAATTCAAAGATAAATGTGTGGTGGATGTGCGATACACTGTCAACATTTTATAGCAGCCAGAGCAAAATTGCGTTTTCTGTCAGTGCGCGGGGCAGTGGCGGAAACACAGCTCCTTTTAACTCTTGGAGTTTTTATTTAATCTCAATCCATTCAGGCACTAACGTTTTAATTTGTTAATGACGTTAAATACAGAGGATTAATTCACTGCGAGTCTAATTAGCGATCAATAATGGCGGCATGCAGATTTTTCCGACAGTTTCATTCACATTTTACTGTCTGTAATATGACTAAAGCAGGCCTATATTCATTGAGAAGGGGAAATAGGACAGAACAGCAGCAGAAGAGCAGGAGGAGACAGGCTTAGATTGTCATCAATGAATGCATTTATGTTGTTCCTCAAGGTTATGAAAAAATTACATTTAACATTCAATTGTAATTAACTGACACATCAGCAGGTTCTGATTTTAAAGGTTCACAATGTAATATTACTGATGGAGGAGCTTCTCTGCTTTGAGCTGACCCCTTACAATAATTATGGCATATGATATCTCTATGGAGACAAGCAGTGGCCCCTCCAGGCCTAGTTAGAGGTCAGATCTGTGGAGAGGTGACCCTGCTCACAGTAAGAATGCAGATTTTTCAAGGTAACTCTAACCTCGCATTTTAGTAAATGTAAGATAGATATTTACACATTAAATGTAAGACAGATAGATATTTATGAGTCCATTTGCAATTTAAATGGGTAGGTTTTTCTGAAGTACAGAGGAGGTTACCAGTAAGAGAGGATTTCAGTTTTTTGTACATTCAGTTTGTTATCCAGACATTAAATCAATATAATGTAGGAAATGCATCACATGGGGTATTGAAATGTCTGTTTTGGTCAAATATAGCAAGACATCATCTGCGTAGCAGGCAATTTTATGTTCTTTCTCATTACTTTTGACACCACAAATTGTTTCGGATTGTCTAATATACTGGGCTAATGGTTCCAAGTACAGGGGGAGACCAAGCACAGCCCTGCCTCACCCCTCTTTCCAATGTCAGTGAGCCTGTCAAGTGTTGATTTTGATACTTGATGTTGTGCTGTCGTAAAGAGCCCCAATATTTGTGTTATTATTAAATGATCAATTTTAAATTTGCTCAGAATCAAAAGCGTTCTCAGGATCCAGACTTATTATTACAGCTTTATTTAGTTTTTTGTATATGTTTCATAACACTGCGTTCCAAATTATTTAGCAAAATTTTTTTTTGGTGCCAAATAGTCAATATAAATAACAGTCATCATAAAGTTCACGTAATCAACCTTTTAGAGTACAAGTTGAATGTTATTGAACAAACCTCCCAATCACAACAGTATATAAATATTGTTATAAAAAACTGTTCCAAATTATTATTATGAAGAGATTTTCAAACCATGTTATTGTTGTAACAAAATGAATTTGTTGTTATTTGTTAAATTAGAAGCATTAGCAGATCATCTTTAAGGTGCAGGTCCTGAAATCAAAAGCTATTTCAATCAAAACATTTTTACAGGTCAAGTTACATTTTAACACCCCTTATTTGATAGGAACTTCGCAATTCAGAATCAGAAAAGGTTTATTGCCATTGCCAATGAAAATAATTGACAAACATAGGCACTTGCTTTGGTGATTCAATGCAACATAAAACAAGGAACAATGATAAAACTAAATATATAAAATCCAAAGAAACAATTTAAATCTATGATAGGATACAAATAGAAATAGTCTTACTATGTACACAGTTTTTACGGAAAACATTTACAGTTTTAGTGCAGAAAGTGAACAGTGCAGTGAGTGATAAAAGTGGTTAAAGTGACAGGTGTTTAAGAAGTGTTCATGAGACCAACGGCAGAGGGGAAGAAACTGTTCTTGTGGCGGAAGGTTCTGGTCCAGATGGACCGTAACCTCCTGCCTGAGGGGAGTGGCTCAAATAGTCTGTGTCCAGGGTGAGAAGGGTCAGCTGTGATCCGCCTGCTCGTCCCAGAGCCCTGGAGACGTACAGGTCCTGCAGACATGGAAGTCTGCAGCCGATCACCTTCTCAGCAGAGCGCACAATGCGCTGTAGTCTCTGTTTGTCCCTGGCTGTGGCTCCAGCATACCAGATGGTGATGGAGGAGGTGAGGATGGACTCACTGATGGCCGTGTAAAACTGTACCATCATCTGCACTGGCAGCTTGGCTTTCCTCAGCTTCGGCAGGAAGTACATCCTCTGCTGGGCCTTCTTGATGAGGGAGCTGATGGTGGGCTCCCACTTGAGGTCCTGGGTGATGGTGGTGCAGAGGAAGCGGAAGGAGTCCACAGTGGTGATAGGGGAGTCTGTCATGGTGAGGGGGGGCTGGAGGGGCAGTGACTTTTCCTGAAGTCCACGATCATCTCCACTGTCTTCTGGGCATTGAACTGCAGGTTATTGCCGCTGCACCAGGACACCAGCCGGTCCACCTCCCTCCTGTAGACGGACTCATCCTTGTCCGAGATGAGCCCGATGAGGGTGGTGTCGTCCGCAAACTTGATCAGTTTTACGGAGTCGTGGCTTTGTAGTTTGTGTACAGGAAGAAGAGTAGTGGAGAAAGTACACAGTCCTGTGGAGTCCTGTGCTGATAGTACGAGTGTCTGAGACATTCTTTCCTAGTTGATGGCGTCGTCTACAGACCTGTTGGCTTTTTAGGCGAACTGCAGGGGGTCTAGCATGGAGGAGGTGATGGACTTGAAATTCGTCTTCTTGACAACAGTCGTCAGCACCACAGGCCTGTAGCTTCTTGGGGACAAGGACAATGATGGACGACTTGAAGCAGGCTTGGATGTGGCATGACTCCAAGGAGGTGTTAAAAATGTCCGTGAAGACGGGGGACAGCACTCCCGCACAGTGTGTTAAGGTGGCGGGAGAAACACAGTCTGGTCCAGCAGCTTTTCGAGGGTTGGATTTCCGAAATAGTCTGTTTACATCTTGTTCCTGAACTGAGAGAGTGGTGGGGGAGGTGGGGGGGACCGGGGTTAGGTTGGCAGAGGTGGCCACCGTGGGGGAAGGAGTGGTCACATCAAACTTGGAGTAGAAGGCCTTAAGTTGCTCAGCCTGCTAAATCCATACTTTGCATCTTTGTAGCGCTCTCTGTCACCAGCCCTGTGCCCTGCCTCCTTCTGCTGCCTCAGTTTAGGTGTGAACCAGGGTTTGTCATTATTGAAAGTGATGTTGGTGTGTGATGGTATAATGCTGTCCTCACAGAATCGAATGTATGACGTCACAGTGTCAGTGAACTCACCCAAACTATCTGTGGCAGCTCTGAAAACCTCCCAGTCTGTAATGTCCAAACACCAACGGAGCTCCTCCACTGCCTCACTGGTCCACTTCTTAGAGGTCCTCACTACAGGTTTGAAGAGCTTCAGCCTGTCTGCACAAGGGGGGGCACAGGTGAACCATGGCGTGATCTGAAAAACCCACAGCGGCTCGGGCCACGGTCCAAAAGTCGTAGCTGATTGGGAAACAATGATCCAACGTGCTCTGCTCTATGGTCGGGACTTTAATATAATGTCTGTACTTTGGTAGTTCGTTGCTGAGATTCCCCTTGTTATAATCACCCAGGATAATGCATAGGAGGCCGGGAAGGTCCGCTCCACACTCAAAATTTGGTCCACGAGCGCATGCTGTGCCTCCAGCATGTTTGCGCTCAGTGGAATGTAAACAGCAGCCAGAATGAATGAGGTGAACTCACGTAAAGATTAGAATGTTTTGCAGTTAATTAAAAGATATTCCAGAGCAGGAGAGCAGAACTTGGAGACTACAGTCACATCCTTCATGGCTGTAAGAGCACACTGACACACGATTTGCGCACAAAAACAGACAAAACAAAAAGCACCGAAACACCAGCGCATCCGTTTGTGGCGCCATCTTGGATTTACAATTCTTGAATCCATTGAACTTGTGAGTTTATGGAGAGTTTCTGCTTGAATTTCTTTACAGGATGTCAGCATAGCCTCCCAGTGCTGCTGTTTGGAAGTGAACAGCCTGCTGCCCTCATAGATCTTTCTAAAGGGACCAACCAGCTCTCTCCCCATTATTCCGGCCCAAAACATAACTCTGCCACCTCCTTACTGACGTCACAGCCTTGTTGGGACATGGTGGCCATCCAACAACCATCCACCACGCCATCCATCTGGACCATCCATGGAGGCACGGCATTCAGTGAACAAGACTGTTAGAAAACAAGAAAATTAGTCTTCATGTACTTCTGGGCCCACTGGAGCTGTTTCTGCTCGTGAGCATTGGTTAAGTGTGGCCAAATAGAAGGTTTATATATAACTGCAAGCCTCTGGAGGATATTTTGCTGCATTGTAATGGCATTTTAGCAGCTGCTCGTAATCGGATGTATTTGTCTTTCAGAAACCTTCCTCGTTGTGCCTTTAACTCAGTCCTTCTGCGAGTGCGAGTAATCAGCGCGAGCTGAAATCGTGATATTTCTCCTCATGATAATTGTGACACAGTGGCGCTGTCATCGCCAGACTGAGCGCGGGGAGTATTATGGTTTAAGGTTTTTTGCACTGAGCACGCGCACACACAGCGCAGAGCAGGTGATATGAAGTGCACTGAACAAACCCTCAAGAGACCCATGGGAAAATATTTAACAGGGATGAAAAGAAAGGCGGAGAGATGAAGATGAGACAAACAAAAGTCACCCGAACAAAATTATTCGTTGTTCTAAGTTGATCTATATTTCTTTTGTTTTTCTTTAATGTTAATAAGGAGACAGTGTTATACATTTCCTATACCTTAGCATTCAACTAATTCACGCTTTTTGGCACACGAGAGATCCTTTTTCTGTCCCATTTTGCTTGAAAATGGTGGTCTGCTTAATAACGTGGAACGTCCTTCTTAAGTATTTTTTCCTTTAATTGGACTTACCTGGCAAACTGTTTGTCACAGGTGTCTGAGATTGATTTCACTGACCCAAAGAGCCCTGAGACACAATGCCATCCATGAGTTTCACTGGAAAACAAAAAAATATAACCTTTATGACATTTAAACACAATTTGCATAATAATTTGAAACGCAGTGTATATGTAAAGATCTCATGTTATCTTGTGTTTGTCACATGTAAATACAATGAGGAAAATAAGTATTTGAACACCCTGCGATTTTGCAAGTTCTCACACGATTATGGAGGGGTCTGAAATTGTCATCGTAGGTGCATTTCCACTATGAAAAAAATTCCAGAAACCAAATTGTATTTTATTGCTGCAAATAAGTATTAGCACACCTGCCAATCAGCAAGAATTTCGGCTCACACAGACCTATTACTCAAAATTAGTAGCACCTGTTTGAGCTCGATAACTGCATAAAGACACCTGTTCACCACACAATCAGTCAGACTCCAACTACTACCATGGGCAAGAGCTGTCAAAAGACACCAGAGACAAAATTGCAGGCCTCCACAAGGCTGGAAAGGGCAAGCAGCTTGGAGAAAAAAAAGATAAACTTTTGGAGCAATCATTAGAAAATGGAAGAGGCTAAAGATGAATGTCTATCTCCCTTGGACTGGAGCTCCATGCATTCCTGAAAAGAGCTGGGACCACAATTTAAAAGTTTACTTTCGGTAATACACAACGCCATCATGGTTTAAAATCATGCAATGCACGGAAGGTTCCCATTCTTAAGTCAGCATGTCTAGGCCCATCTGAAGTTTGTCAACGGCCATCTGGATGATCAAAAAGAGTCATGGGAGAAAGTCATGTGGTCATATGAGACCGAAATATCACTTTTGAAGAAAGAGGAAGGATGCGTACCATCCCAAGAGCACCATCCCTACTATGAAGCATGGGGATGGAAACATCGTACTTTGAGGGTGCTTTCCTGGACAGGGGACCGGACATCTGCACTGTATTGAGGAGAGAATGAATGGGGCCAAGTGTATTGCGAGATTTTGGGCAACAACCTCCTTCCCTCAGTCTGAAAATTGAAGATGGGTCGTGGCTGGGTCTTCCAACATGACAATGACCCAAAGCACAGGCAGGATAACCAAGGAGTTGGAGTGGCCTAGCCAGTCTCCAGACCTAAATCCAATAGAAAATCTTTGGAGGGAGCTGAAACTCCGTGTTGCTCAGCGACAGCCCCGAAACCTGACAGATCTAGAGAAGATCAGAATGGAGGAGTTGGCCAAAATCCCTGCTGCAGTGTGTGCAAACCTGGTCAAGAACTACCGGAAAAGTTTTTAATTGTAAACCTAGGTTTTAGTACCAAATACTAACATTGATTTTCGCAGGTGCTCAAATACATATTAGCAGCAATAACATACAAATAAATTATTTAAAAATCATACAATGTGATTTCTGGATTTTGTTGTATTTTTTGGTTTGTGTTCACAAACCAAAGTCGGAACACACCGGCCCACATTGGGCAAATACTCACATGTCACAAAGTCCAGGGGCCTAATTTCTAAAAGAATGCGTCAAATTGTACTTCAATTTGTATTTAAATTGAAAGAGTGCGTACCGGAAAGGAAATATTTCTTGACCGCAACAAAAAAAAAAAATCTTGAGTGTATCTGTATGGATGCACACATGCTGGTGTCTATTATGCCATTTAGTTTGTAATTTTGTATTTTACTTTTCATATGCAGTAGAGCTTTGAAGAGAGGAGCCTTGAGGATTCTGACAAGGATTACTATCCATCTGCTACATCCCATGAACCAGGAAAAACAAACAAGAAGCACGGACAACTACACCACAACTCTGCCCTGGCAACGGGGTTGTGACCCTGAGTTGTTGCGTTTGGAGGATTCAAGGTTGTTTTCTTGACAGTCGTGGCAATTATGTAGGCTTTTTTGCTCATGTAGGTGTTAACATTTTTGCAAGTTTAGTTTTTTATACCTTCTGTTTAGCTATGGATGTTTGTTTTATAAAATGTAAAACATCCAAATGTGTAATTTCTGCAATAAAACTATTTAACCATTATCAGATGAAACACAGCGTAATAATTTACCCCCCCAAAAGAGAATATTTTGGAATTTATTAGCCATTTTACATATTTACAGTATACACAGTAAACCAGAGGGGAGAAGCAAAAGCGTTTGGAGGCATACATGAGAATACGGTTGAAGAAGGACACAAGCTCTGCAATGGAACAATTTCAAAATATACTTTTTAAAAAGCTTGAGAAACCCGCAGTTTTCCCCAGGGTAGTTCTTTAGTGTTGGCATTTTGGGTGAAGCACCCAGGACTGCATTTTAAATGTGAGCTGAGTTAATCATACCTACCTGAGGCAAATACCAGGGGCAGAGTCTAGGTCTGAAACAAACTTCCTGGTCTCTTCTTCCTCAAAGGATAGCAGAGATAACGTATTTTGCCCCGTGTCTTAGCGATAACTTTGACATATTGCGTCAGTGCAATTGCTGACAGCACAGGACGTGGGATTCTAAACAAGAGGTGTGACCATGCCAAAATATGAGGTAAACTGAGGCGTGGTGAATTCTGTGAATGGCTAGAATCGTAACTAGTAAACTTCAAAACTTGTTCACTGGAGTAGTGTTAATATCCCCATATGGACGAGATAAATGGAGATGAATCTGTTAAATTTGGGAGCTGGACCACACCCCTTTCACGCCCCTTCCTGCAGCTACACTATTTAAGCCTCCAGTTAACACCCACCTGTGTTCGTGACTACATGCAGACACTCCACGGTGGCGGAAGCCCATGCTTGAATGCGCATTTGTTCCTTACCGTTCAATGGATCAGCTCGACCTCGTTCCCTCTGATGCATCGCCCGACCCAGGCCTCACCTAGCGCACCCGCCGTTTCTCTCTGCGTTTGGTCGTCTGCGTGGACAGTGGCAGGTCATCAGACCGTGCTCAAGACCGCGTTTCCATTGCACCGTCAACAAAACCTCGTTGTTCAAACTTCTCTTTGACTAGCTCGATTTGCCTGCTCACTCTCGTAAAGCTTTCCATTATTTGCTAGCCCCTCGGGCTTCAAATAAAAAAAACTCCAGTGGCCAGGTCCCAATTCCGCCCCCCTCGCTCTCCCTTCTCACCAACTTTCTCCTCTCGCCTCGATCACCAGTTTACTAGATCTTTTCTTCTCGGACATTGAATTGCTACATCCCAGCCTGATAAAATGACTCTCTATTGCCCTCTCCAAATTCGATTCAGAAAAATTCATGCAAGACACACTCTTTGTCGTAGACAACTGCAAACATTTTGTAAGGGGTTCATTTGCAATGGGGCACAATTTGACAAGGTTATATGACACTAGCTAGTTATATGACACTAGCCACCCATGTGTGAGGAGTGTGGAGAGTTGAACAGCCACGTACATACTTTTTCTTGTAGGAATGTGTTGAGTGCTGTGTCTCTGTGGTCAATATTTAGTTCATTACATGCTCCAATGAAGTTAGTACCTCTGTCAGAGCGTAGTATTTGTGCTGGTCCACGGATACTGAAAAACTTTCTGTGCATTGCTAAAGCTTGACGTTGAAATTGATTCAATGAGTTCTATGTGGACAGCTCTTGTGGACATGCAGGTAAAAAAGCCAGCGCTTACTGTCTGCACTTCCTCCTCTGGTGCGGCGTGTCGTCACTGATCAGGGGCCAAACGCGTCCACCCCTGAATGTCGGCATAGGTGACAGCCTATCAGTGGGTAAGTCTGCGATCTTCTGAACCTGCAGCTATCCCTTGAGTTTATGACAGAGTACACATTTGTGAATAACAGAAGATACGAATCTTTTGCAGCCAATAATCCAAAATCCATATCCTCTGAGCGCTCCTCAGAAAATCTTATAAAACGATGTGACTCGTTGAGTTACTGAAGCTTTAGTGATAAAAGTCTTGACCTCAGGTCTAATCTCTGTGTCAGGTTCTATGACACTGAAAGAGTTAGGGTGTGACACTTCCAAACATGACTGTATCAGAAAGGAAAAAAAACAGTTAGTGTGAGGTAAAGTGGAAGCTGCAATAGGCCTGGTGGCATTGTCTGCTGGATTGTCACTTGTAGCTACGTAATGCCACTGTGCAGGATACGTGGTCCTTCTTTGTCACATGGTTAGCTACATAAGTGTGTTGTTGTGTATCTAGCCAAGGACGATGTTACTGTCAGTAAGAAACTTGAAAGTGTCAATTTCAATGTCCAATTTCGTCTCTAATGAGTTGAAATATCTCTACAGCTAAAACTGCTGCATTTAACTCTAGTCTCGGTACTGTGTGTGTGGGTCATGGAGCTACTTTAGACTTGGCCATAATAAAGCGTGTGTGCCGCTGACCTTCACTGTCGAGGGCTCTCAGATACGCAACTGTTCCAAACGCCATGGAGGATGCATCTGAGAATATGCAGTTCTTTACTCACAACAGTGGTCTGATAAAACGGCAGGTAGCATCCTCGAGATCTTTTAAGGAAGTCAGGTCCACTTGGTAAGACCTTCTCAAACTCACTTGAGTCAAAACCTACTTTCAGCTGGTCAGATTTTTGAAGATGTTACACACAAAAGGATGGTAAGTACCAGTGTGCTTTGCCTGAGTCCAGAGGTGGAGTGATCGCTGCATGGTCTTTGTCCAGCATGTTTTGCATGAACTCTTTGTATTGTCTTTTTATTTCAGGTTTTCGGTCCAGTGTCTTTCGAAGGGACTGGAGACGTGTGAGCGCTTGCTGTCTGTTACTTGAAAGACGTGGTCTAGGGGAGGGAAATGTCACCCAGCTGTTACCTTCGTCCCAGTACACTTCTTTTTCCATTCCAATAAAGTCTTTATCCTCTACTGACAGCGCTGGCATCATCTTTTTATAGGTCAAAAACTGTCCTAGGTGGTCTGCATGACAGTTTACATGGTCTTTTTGGGGGTTTACTGAAATTGTGTTGGCGACTCTTTGATTTGAGATGTGTTTGGACTCAGACTCAGATAAGACGCTCGACCGTTCTAGAGTACATGTGTTTTTATAACATTTAAATTTGGGGGCTTATGTCTTTTTCCAAGACAGGCTTCACCCACAGTGACCCGAATCACCCCCAAGTCTAAACGCTGTGCAGAGGGTATACTGTGGGCGCCATTGATTCTCTGACTTTGTATACCTGTATAATGTCCCATCCCAATAGCAGAAGGATGAGAACGTGTCCTTCTATAGTAGGTATTTTGTCAGCTACCTTTTGCAGGTGTGAAAACTGCATTGCCGCTTGTGGAGACGGAATCTCTTTCCTATTGTCCGGAATTATGTCACAATCAGGTTTGGCAGTTGGAGCTTTACTTTGCCATCAACTGACTCTATCATAAAGTTCATTGCTGTTCTGCCAACATTATCTGACAGGCCTGAACATGTTCTGAGGGTGTAAGTGTCTGAAGGAGTCTTAATGTTAGAGTGCATTTTGAGTCTACAGAGACACTTTCATCATCTTTGTCCCATCATCTTTGTCAGGCTCTGTGCTCTCAGCTGGAGCAGGGGATGGACCTGGATGTAACGCTGTCAAATGTCTGTCACTACCACATTCCGCACACTTTATTTGTACTTTTCAGTCTTTCGCTATATGTTGAGTAGCGCCACAGCTTTATAACAGATTTTGTTGTCTTTTAGAAATGACTTGCAGTCATCTTTTGGTTTTGCTCTAAAACCTTTGCACTTTTTAAGAGGATCAGTTTTTTTGTGTATTGGACAGAGTTTATCATGGCTTTCCTTAAGTGTACTGTAACTGTTTGGTGCCGAATTAGAATCTGTAGGAATATCTGTTTTGTGCACACTTATTACTTGACTGTTATTATCCCTGAATGTTTTTCTTTATTTTGTAGCTTGTGTTTGCACTGGCAGGGGATGTGATGACAAAGCTCGGGTCGTTTCTTATTTTCACCTGTTGTCTCACGTAGCTGGAGAAGACGCTGAAAGGGGGAAAGCCACTTGGTGTTCCTCCTTGTACCTCAGAATCAGAAAGGGTTTATTGCCATTGGCAATGAACAAAATTCTCAAACATAGGAACTTGTTCTCGCACTAACGTGCAACACTGATTAACATTAAGGTGCAACACTGATCAATAATAAAAACATATATGAAATTAAAAAGGGCATGCATTAAGAAATATTTAAAATTACTACGGTATAAAATAAAAATGGGCATTACTATGTACACAAGATTACAGTTAGATTTACAGTTGTAGTGCAGAAAGTGATTGAATAGTTGCAGTTAAAGTGGCAGGTGTTTAGAAGTGTTCATGAGTCCAACAGCAGAAGGAAAGAAACTATTCTTGTGGCGGAAGACTCCTGTCCGGTTGGACCGTAGCCTCCTGCCTGAAGGGAGTGGTTCAAATAGACCATGTCCAGGGTAAGAAGGGTCAGCTGTGATCCGACCTGCTCGTCCCAGAGCCCTGGAGACATACTGGTCCTGCACATATGGAAGTCTGCAGCCAATCACCTTCTCAGCCGAACGCACAAAGCACTGTAGTCTCGGTTTGTCCCTGGCTGTTGCTCCAGCGTACCACACGGTGATGGAGGACATGAGGATGGACTCAATGATGGCCATGTAAAACTGCACCATCATCTGCACTGGCAGCTTGGCTTTCCTCAGCTGCCACAGGAAGTACATCCTCTGCAAGCCTTCTTGATGAGGGAGCTGATGGTGGGCACCCATTTGGGGTCCTGGGTGATGGTGGTGCAGAGGAAGCGGAAGGAGTCCGTTGAACTCCAGGTTGTTACCGCTGCACCGGTCCACCTCCCTCCTGTAGACAGACTCATCCCCGTCCGAGATGAGCCCGATGAGGGTGGTGTCGTCCGCAAACTTGATCAGTTTTACGGAGTCGTGGCTGGAGGTGCAGCAGTTTGTGTAGAGGGAGAAGAGCAGAGGAGAAAGTACACAGCCCTGTGGAGGTCCTGTGCTGATCCTCCGAGTGTCTGAGACATTCTTCCCCAGCCGCACGCACTGCCTCCGATCCGTCAGGAAGTCAGTGATCCACCTGCAGGTGGAGTCATGCACGTTGAGCTGGGAGAGCTTGTCCTGGAGCAGAGCAGGGAGGATGGTGTTGAATGCAGAGCTGAAGTCCGCAAACAGGAACCTGGCGTACGTTCCCGGGGAGTCCAGATGCTGCAGGATGAAGTAGAGTGCCAGGTTGATGGTGTCCTCTGCAGAGTTCTTGGCTCTGTAGGCGAACGGCAGAGGATCCAGCAGGGAGGAGGTGAGGGACTTGTGGTGGGGCAAGACCAGGCGTTCAAATGACTTCATGACTACAGACATCAGTGCCACTTGCCTGTAGTCATTAAGTCCAGTGATCCGGGGCTTCTTGGGGACAGGGACAATGATGGCAGACTTGAAGCAGGCTGAGACATGGCATGACGTCTGGTCCTGCAGCTTTTCGGGGTTTGGATTTCCGAAATAGCCTGTGAGCATCCTGTTCCTGAACTGAGAGAGTGGTGGGGGAGGTGGGGGGGACCAGGTTTGGGTTGGCGGAAGTGGCCACCGTGGGGAAGGGGTGGTCACATCAAACCTGGAGTAGAAGGTGTTAAGTTGCTCAGACAGTTTTCGATTGTCTACAGAAGGGGGGGCTCGAGGCTTATGATTGGTGTGAAGCCGGAGCCCCCGCCACACGGAGGTGGGGTTGTTGTCAGAGAACTGCTCCTTCAGACGCGTATTGTACTGTGATCTCGCTCGAGAAACCGCTTTGCTGAATCCATACTTCGCATCTTTGTAGCGCTCTCTGTCACCAGCCCTGTGCGCTGCCTCTTTCTACTGCCTTAACTGCCTCAGTTTAGGTGTGTACCAGGGTTTGTCATTGTTGACAGTGACTTTGGTTGGTGTTGGTATGATGCTGTCCTCACAGAATTGGATGTATGACGTCACAGTGTCCGTGTACTCATCCAAACTATCTGTGGCAGCTCTGAAAACCTCCCAGTCTGTAATGTCCAAACACGCCGAAGCTCCTCCACTACCTCACTGGCCCACTTCTTAGATTTCCTCACTGCAGGTTTGGAGAGCTTCAGCCTCTGTCTGTAACAGTGATCCAACGTGCTTTGCTCTCTGGTCGGCACTTTAATAAACTGTCTGTACTTTGGTTGTTCGTGGCTGAGATTCCCCTTGTTAAAATCACCCAGGATAATACACAAGGAGTCCGGGAAGGTCCGCACCACACTCAGAATCTGTTCCGCGAGCGCGTGTTGTGCCACATGCACGTTTGCGCTCGGTGGGATGTAAACAACAGCCAGAATGAATGAGGCGAACTCACGCACGGCGCTGTCCGGGATCGGCTCACTGAGCCACGTCTCCGTGAAGCACAAAACAGGAGATGAAGAGAAGTCTCTGTTTCGTCTCATCAGCAGCGCCAGTTCGTCCTGGCTCCTGTGGTGATGCACTTTTCCTGTATGGGGTTCATTCCACGAGCGGTGTCCAAATATAAGAGACCTGGTAGATATCCTCCATCTTTAGCACATTCTACTTCCAGTAGGATATAGCCCAGCTCTCTTAACTTCACATTGCCTCTGTTATTGAGTTAAGGAAACTGTTGAATATTTTTTAGCAGAGCATTTTCCACTAATTCAGGAGACCCGTAACTTTCCTCGAGTCTTTCCCACACAAGTTTTAGAGCTGCTGTTGGGTTGAAAACCTGTACTGAGCATATTCTCTTTGCTTGCCGACTAGATTCAACTCCAATTCAAATTCAAAGCATTTTCTTCCACCTTGATTTGCACCTTAGTGTCTGTGCTTTTATGTTCCATAGCGATTTCACATTGTTCTTGTGCTGCTTTATGACAGGCTGGTGAATGTAATTCCTTCAAAGTAATGATCTGAGTTCTTTTGTAATACTCTGATGTGCGTTGAATTGGATTGGCAGGTGGACCCACTAATGCTTGACTTAGTTCGGTTCTAGCAGGTTCCTCCTCCTCTTCATCTGCAGCAGCCTCAGCAACTGCATCCTTTCACAGCTCAAAATATGTAGAATAGCCTCAAGATTCCCTTTCTGTTTCATGATGGACTCTTCTTTTATAGAAAATGTGAGTCGTGCACTTGCAGCGTCTGCTTTAGCGTGTGCCTTTGGTGCTGCAGAGCTGACTGAAGAACTTTTGGATGTATGTGTGGATACATGTGAACATATAGACTTAGCTTGTGTGTTCGGTTACACTACCCATCTTGTCCTGTTCTCTGCTTTATGTGCACTTTTTGCATCGTCCATGTTATCTGTGTTGTCTTTTTGTTCAGACACTTGTGACTCTAGTTTTAGTGTATCAGACTCTTCTGGTGAAGGGCTCAGAAGATACTGCCTTCCTGATTCTAGGCTCATGGTTGTTCCCTGTATGCATTCCCTCGAAGTGATTGTGCCCGCTGCGCTAATGTCCTTTTACCGTGCTGTCCTCGAGACTGAGCCTCTGTCACATCCAGCGAAACATCCAGTGGCAAGAAGTTGACTTAAAGAAGCAAATTGCGATGCACAGTCTTTTCATTACCCGCTGGGTCTCGGATTCTGTATATGTGGAGGTCTGGTTTAGAAGCGACAACATCATAAACAACCGCCTCCCACTTGTCTGACAGCTTCCTTTTTCCTTTAACTCCTTTATTTGCCAACAGTACTCTATCCCCAACAGAAAGAGGTAAGCCCTTAACTCGCTTATTGTACTGGTCCGACTGGTGTTTCTGTTCAACAGCGCTGTTTCCATGAGCCAAGATCATGGCGGAACGAAGATCATCCATAAGTGACTTGACATAGGTATTGTAATCACATACAGAGTCATCGTGGAGAACGTTCCTGAAGAGGAGATCGACTGGCAAACGGGGAACCCTCCCGAACATCAGATAGAAGGGCGCAAATCCTGTTGTTTCATGAGCTGTGCAATTATATACAAATGTCAAAGACTGGATCATCTGCGGCCACCTCTGCTTCGTCCTCGGGGGCAAAGATCTCAACATGTTCCCCAACGTTCTGTTGAACCTCTCAGTGTTGCCATTGCCCATGGGGTGGTATGGTGTGGTATGAGATTTGATGATACCACCCATCTCTAGCAACTCTGCCACCAACTCACTCTCAAAGGTAGCACCCTGGTCGGAGTGGATACGCTGAGGAAAGCCATAAATGCAGAAGAATCCCTCCCAAAGCTTCTTAGCCACATTCTTTGCGGTTTGGTCGCGGCAAGGGAATGCATGAGCCAATTTAGAAAAATGGTCAGTGACCACAAGGACATCGACTGATTTATTGTTGTTGTCCTCAGCAAACCAAAAGTCAATGCATACTAACTCCAGTGGAACACTGGTCTTTATGTTCTCCAGTGGGGCCCTGGCGGAAGGTTCTGGAGTCTTACTGAGAACACACCGCGGACATTGTCTTACATAGTCGCGGACATCCTTTTCCATCTCATACCAAAAGAACCGCTGACGTGCCAAGTGCGTGGCTGCCCTTGATGACCTGCGTTGTCATGGATCCCAGAGAGCACAGATGACTTGAGGGACTCTGGAACAACAAACTGGAAGCGCTTGTGCTTGGTCAAAGGGTCCTTAATGACACGATACAAAATTCCGTCAATAACCACCAGCCTTTCCCATTGCTTCAAAATCCTTAGAACCTGCTGATTCTCATGGTCACGCTCACGTCTGGAAGGCCTGCGTTCCCGGTTTACAAAGAAGGCAACCCTGGAAACAACAACATCACTCTCCTGGTGGGAATGGAGTTCATGTTTGGACAACACTGACGACAGGCAAGGCTCAGGTCCAACAAGCGCACTTAGATGGTCAGCCAAGAAATAGCACGATGTCTAGACGCAACCTCCCAGTCATTGGACGCAGACAGGACAGTGGAGACTTCATCTTCAGACATGGAGACATTGACTGCAGTAGAAAAAGCAGGGCCAACCAATGACTGAGGTTGGCAGGTCAGATGAAAAGCATCCTGCACGGACTCCTCCCTCACTTCACAAGCCTGTTTCAACAGATCAATGTACGGCTCAGAAAGGAGCCGCTCGGCTAAAGGTTTGACAAAAGGCCGTCGACTAAGGGCATCTGCAACAACATTCAGCCTGCCAGGGACATACTTAATGTCAAAGTTGTACAGGGCCAGTTTGGAGACCCACCGCTGTTCACAGGCATCCAGTTTCGGCTTGGTCAAGATGTACGTAAGCGGGTTGTTATCAGTCCAGACGGTGAACTGATGACCTTTTGAGCCAATGACTGAATTTGTCACAAGCTGCCCACTTGAGAGCTAGGAACTCGAGTCTGTGAGCAGGGTACTTAGCCTGGCTGCGACTTAGGGACTTGCTAGCAAAAGCAACTGGTCTTGCCTCTCTCCTCACCTGCAGGCACCTGAGAAAGAACAGCTCCAAGCCCGTCAGTGGAAGCGTCAGTGGAGAGGATAAAAGGTCTATCAAAATCCGGGTGAGCCAGAACCACACAATCGAGGAGCGCAGTTTTTAGTTGTTCAAAGGCCCCCTCGCACCCCGGGGTCCAATCCTGTGGTGTCAACTGTCTGTACGTTCCAGGTTTACATCTGCCCTGACCACCTTTAGTCCTCCGCTTCTGGCCAGCTGTTAAGGCATAGAGTGGCTTGGCAATACGGGAACATGCAGGGATGAAATGTTGATAAAAGAGGACCATTCCGAGGAAAGATCTGACCTTCTGCTGGGACGGAGTACAGCCATCAGATTCCATCAGGTCCTCCCTCCTAAACCCAGATATGGCGCTCACCTTCTCCTGATCCACAAACACCGTCAGCGCTCACAACATGAACCAGAAATCTAACTGACCTTCTAAGAAAGTGACACTTCTTTTGAGAAAGCTTCAGGTTACTGGATCTCAACCAAGAGAAGACAACACTAAGGCGGCTTAAAGACTCCTCTTCAGAAGGTGCAAACACCAACAGGTCGTCAAGGTAGCACAGAAGGTTTGAGAAGTTGAGGTCACCAAATATGCTTCATCCGCATAAAGGAGGCTGGACTGTTGCAGAGGCCCTGGGGCAGGCGGTTGTACTCGTAAAGGCCAAGGGGTGTAGTAAAGGCTGTGTAATGCCTGTCAGACTCATGGAGAGGGATGTTGTAGAACCCTGAGGTCAGATCCATAGTGCTGAAGAAGGCGTTACCCCCAAGGGCAGCAAGGCAGTCTGACTGGTGTGGCAGTGGATGGGCATCTTTGACAGACCGAGCATTAAGCCAACGAAAGTCAGTACATATTCGCAAGTCTCCTGACTTCTTCCACACCAACACCAGGGGAGAGGCATATTCACTGATGGATTTGCTGATTATGCCCCTCATTTCCATCTCAGACAGAACTTCTCTCAACTTCTGATAATGAGCAGGTGGAACTCTGCGGAACGGCAGCCGAAAGGGACGGTCGTCAGCAAGGTGAATCCTATGGAAAAACTCCTTTGCCTCCCCACAATCCAGACCATCTCTAGAGAACACATCCTGAAAGCCCAACAACAAGTCAGCAAGCCTGCCCTTCCACTCATCTGACACTTCACAGCCCCCCAGGTCAATGTCACCGAGACCACAGTCCTTCAGCAACTGCACAGGGTCAAATGGGCCACTCTGGTGTCCAGAGAGAACAGGCGATGAATCCAATCGGGTTTTTATATATTCCTTCTGAGGAAGCAGCGTCACAGCTTGTTGTAATCTAACCGTTCCCACCTTATCAGGAACTTCTGGGCCCAACCACTGGGAACAACAACTCAGTAGCTGGAGAAACAGCTCACAGTCAGGGTCGGATGTACGCGAGGATAGCATCTCCCAATATTTCTCTTCAGATTTCATCTTCTGGACAACAGGACGAATCACATTAGTGCCAACAATAAACTCATCCCTCTGCCCGGGCACCAGAAACGTTGGCACCACAAACTTTGAGCCATAAATCTCAATGTCCAAATCGTAGATACATTTAGGTTGAGTAACAAGGCCACCACAACCAATGAGAACCACCTGCTCTGGGACAGGTTGTGGAATCAGGACAACACCAGCCAACTTGGTCTCCGCTAATTCACTAAGTGTACATGACATGCTTCCTGAATCCAGCATCCCTCTCAAGGACATTTGATTGCTCACTGACCCAGGAGTATAAAACAGTTCACTCACTAGCTCCCTCAGTTCTTTGCAACGCAACCAGAATGACAGTCTTGTCTTCAGAGTAGCTTTTACAACAGTCAACATATACAGAGTGAGGATCAGGAGGATTGGTGAGGGTATCTATAACACTGCCCATGCTGCCCCTCTTATCACACGGGCTGACTAGTTTAAATCACCAGTAGATGGAGCAGTGGCTGACGCGGTTCTGGTCTTCTGTGTACATTCAATTCTCATATGACCAGGTCCAAAACAGTTAAGACACAGTCTGTACAACCTACAATGTGAATGAGTAGTGTGTTCGATGGAACCACAAACCTGGCACGTTCTGCTTTGGGGACGCTGAGGGAATTGACCGCGACCCGTCCTCTGCCTGCCATTAGTTACCGAAGCAGTGCACAAGGAAAGAACCTTGTCAAACATGGCCACCATTTGCTGAGTGACAGGTTCTGGTGTGGCAATGGCAGAAGTGTGTGGCTGGCCTCCCGACAGCGGCTGTGTAGACTCATAAGTGGCTTTGGGTGGACAAAAGGGAATCAGTTCAGCAGAGTCCTGAAGCTCGCAGGAATAGACAGGAGCTTGAGCCGACAAGGCATTGGTCACCAAGTGCGTATTAGCCGCAACACCTTTCATCTTTCCCACATGACTGTCTAAATGGGGCTGGACCTCGGCAGCTGTCCACTCCTCGGGGGGGCTTCATTTGAAATGAAAGAGCAGGGTCAGGACAGTGACTTATGAACATCATCACAACCTCAGCGGTGGGGTCGTCCACACGTTTCCCACGCCTCCTGAGGCACTCATCCACAGCATCAATAGACTTATTAAGATGAATCCAATAGTCCATGGCATCTTCACCACCCCTTGGTATTGTACTATAAAAGTCTCTCATTGGCATGTTGGAGCATGTCACTTCACTGAAGTTTCGTTTTAGGATGTCGAATACAGCAGTAATCAACCCACCCTCACTCAGGTCAGGGCGGCAGCGGAGTGACACCTTAACTACATCCCGAGCTTTGCCTGTCAGTCGGGACATGATCAGTTCATATTTTTGCTCAGATGTCTCACAGCTTGTTCTGGACAGGTAACACTTCATCATCCCCTCCCACTCTTGAATAGAAAACGTATCAGTGTGGTCGCCCCTGAAGAACAGTGGGGCTTTGGCTTCAGATTGCACCACTACTTTTAGCTGTGAAGCCTCCAAGCGACTGGGGACACACTATCAGCAGCAGGTAGCTGGGTGTGGCAGGACTGATGCTTGTGCATTGTGTTCAGACTGTGTGTGATACTATCCCCAATTTGTTTTGCCAAATCAGTTATTATACCACTGAGCGCATCATGTGTCACAACACGTGTGGGTTCTGAGTGTGCATTAGCAACAGGTGTAGAAGTTGCAATCGGTGGGCTTAACACAGTCTTGTTACTAACAGAGTGTACATTATTAACACCAGCATTCAAAGCCATGCCTCTACCAATACAAGGCGGATTAGGGTTAAACATCTTTGGCTAAACGATGCGTTATTTATTTTTTTATTTTTTTACTTTGTCTTTTCTCAGCAATAAAAGTAAATTCACCTCACGCAGTCATATACTGCAATAAGACAGTCAATAAACCCTAACTCCGCACAGAAAGCCAAAAAACCTGGCAGACAGTCCCGAGGGCAGCGCTTATCGGCGACGCGGTGACGTCACAAGACCACAGCACGCAGCGCGCCGAAGGTGAAGAGGGAGAGGCAGCAGCAGAGGAGCCGAGGGCACGGCAGCAGCCCGGGGATGAAAAGACTGGCGATGGCACGGGTCGAACGGCACCAAGTGTGACCGGTGTGTGTCTGCGTTGTGGAATTTTTATGGTTGTTGTGCGTTGAGTAGCCACGGGACACAGAACTTTTGGAGGCACTCTCCGTTTAATCTGGTTAACATAAAAAAGTAAAATCAGCATGTGCCACTATTCAGCGATCCAGCCCAAACTCTTCCCAAAACGAGAATTACAAAAGGGAAAAGCGGAAACATACCTGGTTAACATAAAACAGTAAAATCAGCATGTGCCACTATTCAGCGATCCAGCCCAAACTACAGAGAAGACAACATTGAGTTAGCACCCATCGCACATGTTCACGTCAATAAACCATACATCGGAACAATATCAGCGCTCAATATAAACTTAAATAAAACTATAGTATTATTAACAGTGACAAATAAAGACAAAATAATAACAAAAAGACACTTAAAACAAAGGATTACAAAAGATGACTGACCTCTTCCCAACACGAGAATTACAAAAGGGAAGAGGAAGTCACAACCCTCGAATTTATACAAGTGCACCAAAGGGGACACACGAAGAAGAAATAAAATACAGAAGTAGTGACTGGAGGACCAAGACAGCACAGTAAATCAAAACACCAGGTATGCTCAACACAATAATAAACAAAAGAACAATTTTGTGTAATTATAACACAATAATATATGTAC